>ML976783.1:78683-148948 GCA_010015655.1 Bimuria novae-zelandiae CBS 107.79
AGGTCGATAGATTTGTTGGCACCGCGCTCGAAAGGCCCGACGGAGGCCCTCATGACGCTCCCTGGCTGCCTTTGAGGCTGCCTTCCTACTCCATCGCATGGCTTCAAGCTCTCTGTCCAGAGTCGTGAGGGATACCTTGACGTCGTACTCATCGTACAAGAAGTCCTGCATCTCATCCATGTAGGATGTTGGCTTGCCACGCAGCATCTCGAGCAGCGCGTCTCTATGGCATTGCTTGAGCAGAGGTGGCCTGCCACGACGTACGTATCTTGGCCCGATTGGCTCACCAAAGGCCTTTAGGTTAAGCCTGTATTTGCGTACTGTTTTTGGGTCGACGCCGAGCTCTCTGTGGATAGCTTCATTGTTTTTCCCATCGTTGACGCGATCCACGATGGCCTGGATAAGCGATGGCTGCAGGCGGTACCCGGTAGGTCTCCCTGGATCCTGCGGCATTGTTTACCTGGGGTGAATGTTCTGTGTAATCATTTTATCGCTCACAAAACAGGTGTACGAAAGTGTTGGTGAGGAATCGATTACTAAGTGCTGACAGAAAAATCAGCCAAAGTGGGGCGGGACGGTATTTCGGAAACGACAATATTGGCAGCGACGACGAGGGCTACTTATCTCCTATTCTTGAATTTTATGACGCTATTTCGCCAGGACAGGCCGACTGGGCTTGCGAGCGATAAACAAATGTTTAGCGATGTAATTACTATACAAATTACTTTACAAAAGGCATTTTACGACATTTGGATCATTAAGCGTGTGCGATCATTGAGCTAGTAGGGCCGTGCAGAGCACGGCCTTTTTCGGAGAAAAACTGAGAATCAGCCATTGGGGCCGAGTATACGAAGTATTCTACTCTCTTACCTCTCTATAGGACTAATATTTTTTATATATATTAATTATACTATACTTCTCCTCCCTTTCTTTTATTATAATTACGTTAGACTAATCGTTATTAGTAATTTAGTTAGGAAGAGAGTTTAATAAGACTAACTTTAGCTTATTTATATAGAACCTTAGGTGCATATTTGTCGGTATATATAGTTCTACTATATAAGAGTTTATTACTTTCCTTATAGTAAATTTTCCTTACTTTTAGTTAAGCTTCTTACTTAGACGCTAGTTTTAGAGGTAGTTCTTATATTTTAGCTATACTTCATCTGTTTTTTTAAGATTAGAGCGTCCTTGTGTTAATAGTTTACTAGACGCATTTACTCTTATTGAGCTATTATTATTTTTACTTAGGTAAATTTATAAAAGAATTTTAAACTTTTTTATTATTATCTTCGCAGCTTACTTTACGTTAGTTTTAAGTTTTAAGACTAATTTCCGTACCCTAAAGTTCTTAACTAGTTTAATATTCTAGCTATAAAATAAAAAAAATACGCTTACTCTTATTAATATGGCTTTAAGACCTTTATTAGCTATCGACGCTATAAGAAGCCACTTTATATAATTATTTTATTACTAATTATTATATGCCTAAAGGTAGGATTTAAGAATAGAGTATATTTATTCTATATACTTATTTATCTTTAAGTGCTTTACTATAGATAGCCTTTAGTTAATACATACGTATTTATAAATTATAGTCTAAAATTCGCTCACAATCTGTTCCCCGCAGTCTAATATAATAAAGTAATAAAAGAAGTAGTCTACTACTTAGTATTAAAAGAACGCTATCGTAACTGTAGTTATATTAAAACTTAAGAGACTAATAAACTTAGGATCCTTACTAAGTTTATTTATAATTATTATAATATTCATGTAGCTATTACTTTTAGGTTAGGTAATAATAAAGTCTATGATAATATCCTTCTATCCTTAGTTAAGTAGTAATAAGGGCTATAGCAGGCCCTATTTCACTTCTCTTTATAGTTTAGTTTTTTTATAAATATTATTGTTCTTAATATACTACCTTACTTAGTTAAACATTCTTAGGAAGAAGTAGTCTTAAGTAAAAGATTTATAAATATCTTCTTATCCTAAGTATTCTTAATCTAGGAAACTATATGCGACTACTATTAGCTTTATTTATAAAAATTTTAATTCTAGTACCTATTATGTCGGATTAACAACTTCAACGGCCTTAGGCATGTTACAAGGAAGGTGCGTGTGCGGAGGAGCGAGCATTCTGTCAATAGTTATCAAGGCCTCTATCGTGTTGCAAAACACTATGTGTATGGAGCGAACCCCATATGGGACTAGCTTCCATACCCCGCGATATACTTCACTCCTCAGTAGATAGAACGAGAAAACAAGCATCAATCAACCCAATGTAACTCGTTATCAAGTATTTCCTTTTAGCACTAGTGCAACAAGTCCTCCCGACATATTATCTTAATCTGTAGTATAGGTACCCTACGTTATCTATACTATACTCTAAGATAATAATAGATAACTCCTTTCTAGATTTAAACTTCCTAAGCCTATTCTTAATATAGGCCTTTATTTTATTATATGCACTATCTTTATCGTATTCTACCTTTTACTATATAATATTAAAGTCTAGTTCACGTTGTTTAGTAGGGTTATCGCCTCCTTAAGGGATTAATATAGATAGTTTAGGACGTATTAGGTAAGCAAGCACTAGGTCGTTATTTATTTTAGTATAGTTAAGTTCCTCTATAGTAGTAGGTATTTAGTGAATAAAAGACTTTAGGCTATTTATTTTAGTAGTTTTTAAAAAAAATCGTAAAATGCTTTCATTTTAATTTATTATTTTCACTATTATTTAATAAGTTTTAGTCTCTTTAGGAGAAAGCGTTCGCCCTAGAGTATACTAACTTTAGTTTGTATATAAACGTTATATTAATATAGCTAAGTATGTCTACCTACTAAACGTGTCGTTTGTCTAATCTTTATTTAGTAGCAAAATACGTAAGGTTATTATAATTAGTATAGACTATAAGGTACTTTACTACGTAATATATATAGACCTATTTATTTCCGTATTTAATTACTATAAGTATTTCTTTATTATAGACAGCGTAGTTATATTCTACTAGGCTATTATTTACTAAGAAGTAAGCTACTAGACGTAGAACCTTATTATTATTATACTAGGAAAAGCATCCCCAAATAAACTATCTAAAAGCGTCTACTTTTAGTACCAATTCTAATTTAGGATTAAAGTATACTAGCGTAAAATCTATATAAAATACTATTTTTAAGAAGTTAAATGCATGCTACTATTCTTATCCCTAAATAAATTCTACTCCTTTACTAGTAAGCTTTATAAGGGGGCTTACTATGCAAGAAAAGTCTTATATAAATTTTTAATAAAAGTTTATAATGCCTATATAGCTCTACACTTTCTTTATTAAAGGTAGTAGCTTTTATTCTTAAATTACTTAAGCTTTATCTAGGTTTATGCTTACATCCTTATTAACTTTTTTAATAAATTTAAGTTACTTAGTCTTTTTAATATTTAAATATAATTCCATAGTTCTTAAATTTTAAATTATAGTACGTACTTTTTTTTCGTGGTCTTTTCGACTGCTAGTAGAGAAGATAAGAATATTATTTATATACGCTAAGTAGTAGTTATTAAAGTACTTGTTTAGTACCTAATTAATATACTACTAGAATGTATTTAGCACGTTAGTTAGGCTAAAAGAAACTACTAGCTACTTAATAAAACTAAATTAGATTTTAAACGATGTTTTATATTCATTACCTTTTACTATCTAAAGCTTATAAAAAGCTTAAATTGTATTAAGTTTACTAAACTATTTAGTTTTTATAAGAAGCTAATAGTTCTTACTAATTAATAGTAAAAGGCACTAGTTTATTTATTTTAAAAAAAAAATAGCCTTTAGAGATAAATAATAAAAGTAAAAGCGTAGTGCTTGACTAGATTTTTTTGTAAATAATGTTATAGTAGTGACACTAGACTTACTTACTTAAATAAACTATTATTTAAGTATTTAATAAGCTCTTTCTAAAGAACGAGTAACTCTTTACAAGACATATTAAATAGAAGGCTATAGGAGATTCTAGGATCTTACTATCTTTTTCTACGAGAGGGATAAAAAGATTTACTCTAGGTCCACGGTGTAGGATAAGCTTGTTAGCTTATTCGCCATAAAAAATACGCTATAAGTCCTTAAAAGCTTTAGGCAGTATCTCTTATAGGTTTACCTTTAATATGCGAGTTAACGCCTTTTATATATCTTTTATTAATATAAGAAACGCCTTACCCCTGTTTCCTAGGCGTTAATTACGCTAATCTAGGGCTATAAAGGCTATAGCTAATACTTCTTAAAGCTTTATTAATAGTTTTTTATTTTCTTAGTTACAAATACGGGGGCCAAAACTTTTAATCTAGATTAATATCTTTGCTAGGGCTAGTTTAACCTTATTCATTTTTATTTAAGTTAGCCTAAGGGATAGATCGTACGACTTATTATTGGGTAAAACGTATAATTATATTAGTTCTATATAACTATTAATATTTACTTCTAATTAAACTACTTTATATACGACGAGTTGCATGCCTCTAATACCAATAACTATTTATAAATAGGATAGGTTCTTACGCTATAGGAAGGATTTCATTATAAGTTTTTTTAATATATATTTAAAGGTTTAATAACCCGAATGAATTATTGTAAATATAAATATAATATTATTAGTAAGTGAGTGTACTATTACTAGTTTTAAGTCTAGCCATAGCGTATAAAACTTTATTAAAACTTATTTTTTACCTGTTACGATCCAGAAGTCCATAGTGGGACAGCGAGCCTTATAACGGCATGCGGGCCCCACCTCAGGCTTACGTAACGTCCCAGGCTGTGTTAGACGCCAAGACCATGGGACACCGTGGGACCACGTGATCCCGATCACGTAACGTCCCAGGAAATCCCATGGGATCCCACGACGCCAGGATATGGGACATTATGGGATTCTATAGGACAAGGAGGATATATATACAGGATAGTTTCCTTTTATACTCCTTATAGTTAACTTACATATCTTCTATATAAGTACGTTCTCCTATATAGAGTAATAGTTATTTTATTTTATTATAAAATTAAATTATTTAGCCTCGTGCTAAGTGTTGCATTAATTTATACTATTAAATAATTTATAAAGTACTATAATATCTTACTGCCCTAACTTAGATTAGAATAAGGTATAAGAGCCTTATAATACTTTAACTACCCTATAGTATAATAGCAGGACCTAGTTTAACCACCGTAGCTCTAGCACCTAAGGAAAAAACGCTATAAGAAGTAGTTACTAAGTAAAGGGCTTAAATAGCCTAGCTTTAAGAAATTATTAATTATATAAATAAAAAAATAAGCACCTAGGAAAAAGCGAAGTATTAATTAAAAGTCCTTAAGCCTAAACCCTATACTAGAAAAGGTTACTCAGGAATATTCCTAATATAGATAAAACAATTTATCTACTATAACCTAGAAAGATTTAATATAAATAAAGATAAGATCTTAGTTTTCTACATAAATATATAAAATAAGATTACTATATAAGTAAGACTAATAATTAATAACTTTCTTAAGAATAGTAACCTAAAGGATTATAACTTAGACGCTACTAAGAATATCTTTAAAAACTAAAAGTCTTTTTATAAGGCTATAAAAAAGATATTTAGTATAATTAATAAAAAAATATTAGGCTAAAATACGCCTCTAACGCCTATGTTAAGAAAATTTAGTAGTACTTTACACCTTAGAGTTTAAATAAATCGTAGTAGAACTTAACGAATAGGGAGAGGCCTTACTTATAATTACCTACTATAATAGGCTAAAGGAAATAGTTAAGGATAGACTAGTCTACTAAAGTAAAGTAGATAATCTAAAAGAGCTTATAAATAATACTATTAAAGTAGATAATCGCCTATACGAACGCAAGCTGGAAAAATAGCAAAACACTAGGCTACTTACTAGAAAAGAAACTAGATCCAGACCCGCAGGAAGTGACCAGGATGGAGATGTCATTATGGCTGATAAAGCCCGATGGTATAGGAAAAAGAATGGTAAGGGAAAGCAGCCTTATAAACCAAAAAAGGCTTACTAGGGCAGAAGCGGCATCTCGCAAGAAGAGCAAGAACGGAGGTTTAAGGACAAAGCCTGCCTCTAATATAGTAAATAGGGTCACTTCGCTAAGGATTGCGAAGGTTAAGAGACTAAAGTTAATACGACTAACCTCCTGCGAGTGGCTATGGCCACCCTTACGCCAGTAGAAGCTGACGAAGTAGAGCTTACACAGGAGATCCTGGAACTAGTGGAAGAAGAGGAGGAACGGAAAACCCTCCCTGAATACTAGATCTTTTAGCGACTAGCAAACGACACCTGCTAGATGTGTAGTAGTACACTACACCACTCGTCGTAGTGTGAGGCAAA
Source organism: Bimuria novae-zelandiae CBS 107.79 (assembly GCA_010015655.1). NCBI lineage: Eukaryota > Fungi > Ascomycota > Dothideomycetes > Pleosporales > Didymosphaeriaceae > Bimuria > Bimuria novae-zelandiae. The sequence continues at coordinate 85,058 of ML976783.1, forward strand.
GGTAGTCGTCTAAGGACTACACGCATGGGACGCCTATTGGCTTGCCAAAAAGCTATAAGGGCCCCCGAAGCACTTCCTACGCCAGATTACGATACAGGAACGATATAAATATGCCAGATAGTGGTAATGCACACGAAAAGGATGCTAACAGCACTCTAAGGCGAGAGTTAAGACCTCCTATTTTCTAGGAGGTTTAGAGCACTATAGGCTAAAAAAGAGCTAGTATAGCGTGCTTAATAATTAATATAAGTACTCTTTTATCTACTAGGCTAAACACTATAAATAGAATAGTTAGTATTAATATTTTAACGCTACCTATAAACTATATAAATAATAAAAGTTTAAGACAGGCTAGTTTCCTTAGGGCCTAGACCCTCGCGACACTAATATAATAATAGGTATTAAATAGCTAGTAAAAAGTAAAAAATATATATTAATTAAATAAGACTAATATAACCTATAGTGCTTCGCGTACTTAAGCCTATAGGAAGAGGTAGCTTCCTTTAATAACTACTTAAAATAGAACGTATTAGCCTAGAACAAGTGCCTTACTCTAAATTACCTATAATATAGGAATTAAGGAGTATATAAGTCTAATAAGATTAAAAAAATCTATATACTATATAAATAATAATATAAGTAGTATAAGGTTAAGGAAACCTCGAAGCTAGCCTGACTTAAAGGTTAGATCTAAGAAGTAGAGGCCTTATAGAAAGTCTAAAGTAAGTCTAGAGACTTAAAGAACTAGATTATTACTAGGCAACAAGTTACACTAGTAATAGTATAATTATTATTGCTTATTAAGTAGATACTTGCTAAGTTAAGAAACGCTTAATTAAAGTTATTATAGTATATAGATACTATATTATAGCACTTATTAACGTAAGAGCAGACGCGTGTCTAATTACCTTATAAGTAGTTAAAAAATATAATATGCTATATTATAATAAAAGAATACTATTGTAGATAGGACTTACGGACAGGATCTAATTATAAAGATATAGTAATAGTTAGCTACGTCTCAAGATAGCGCTAGTTTAAGTTAATATAAAAGGCCTAGAGAGCTAACATGTTTTTACTATTAAAAAAATAGGAGATATCGAAGCTATTATTAAATATAAATAGCTAGAATAGTATAATCTAAAGATAGACTAAATTAAATAAACAATCCTCCCCCGGGATCTACTAGCGACGGCTTAGGTAAGCCTTAGCAAAAGGGAAACTCTCTAGGAACCTTAGATAAGAAAGAAAAACTAATTATCTAAAATATAAAAAATATTAATTTATAAAATAAATAAGATTTTAAAATAATATTTAAGATAGGCGCACTGCATATAAGTCCAGGGAACTAAAATAATTTTTAAAGATTTAAATTTACTAGAAAAATATAAGGAATTCGCAGACCTATTTAAAGAACACGATAAGATAGTTTTACCTAAATATAAAAAGTAGGATTATAAGATACTACTAGTAAAAGTAGCTAAACTATAGCTAAAGCGCCTAAGGCCCCTTACCTATAAATAAGAAAAAGAGTTAAAAAAGTTAATATAAAAGAATCTGCGCTTAAGAAAATAGTAGCCTAGTTAAAGACTTACGGCCTTCCCTATACTCTTTATTTAGGAAAAAGACAGTAGACTATAACTTTATATAGATTATAAATAGCTAAACGCTATTATAGTTAAAAACTACTACTTATTACTATTAATAACAGAGCTTATAGATTAACTCTAAGGAGCTAAGTAGTTTACAGAATTTAATATTTTGGATAAATTCTATAGGATTTAAATAGTAAAGAGCTATAAGTAAAAAATAGTATTTTATACGTAATATAGCCTCTTTAAGTATATAATTAGACTAATAGGGCTAACTAATGCACTAGCAACCTTTTAGGAGCCTATAAATTAAGTATTATATAAATACTTGGACGTATTCTACATGGTATACCTCGATAACATATTAATATACTTAAGCAGAACCTTAAAAGAATATAAAAAGCATATCCGCAAGGTGTTATAAAAACTATAAAAGTATAGATTACTTCTACACCCTAAGAAATATAAATTTTACGTTACTAAGACAGAATATCTAGGATTTGTAATATCCTGGAAAGGCGTTAAAATGGATATAAAAAAAATCGCGATAATAAAAAAATAGTTACTACTAGAATTAGTAAAGGATATTTAATTCTTTTTAGGCTTTACTAACTTCTATCGCAAATTTATCAGGAACTACGTAAAGACTACCACTCTACTAATAGAACTTATAAAGACAGGAAAGTGGCGACCTCTATAGGAAGTAGAGAAGAAAGCTTTTAAATAACTAAAGCGCCTATTCTTAATGGCACCCCTACTATAGATATACGACCTAGAGCGGCAATATCGCATTTATACGAACGTATCGGACTGTACGCTAGGGGTCGTACTATTATAAGAATATAATAATAAGAAATAAAGACTAGTCTTTTACTACGTAAGAAAACTCTCTAGAGTAAAACTTAATCATAAGATCTATAATAAAGAACTATTAGTAATTATAAATTGTTTTAAGTAATAAGAAGCGTAACTTAAAGTAGGTAAGCATTAAATAAAACTATTTCTTAATTATTTTAATTTTACACGCTTTATAATAACTAAAAGGCTTAATTAATAATAGGCTAGATAGTTTAAATAAATAGCGGAGTTTAACTTCTATATTACGCATCTACTAGGAAACGTAAACGCTATAGTAAACGTACTTAGTAGGTAATTAGATCTTATAAAGGAAGACAATAGTAGTAACTATATTATAATCCTAACCTACGCAAAGAATAGTACTCTTTACTATAATAAAATATAACTCGCGCTAGTACTGGAGGTGTAACGCGTGAACTTTATCTATTATAAACTAGTCGTGGGTAGAATACAGGACTATAAAAAGCTTACAAACGAAAATTATTAAGCGTACGACCTCTATAAAGCTATAAAATTAATAACACGAGACTATTAAAACTATATATAAATTAGTAAGTAAGTAGTTCCGCTGCTAATTAAAAAATTATATAAGAATAAGGACTAGGGATACCTGAGAATTACTAAAATAACGCGTTAAATTATAAATAAATATTTAATCCCTAGGCTACGCTAAGCAGTATAAAAGGTACTAGGCAACTATTTAGCCTATTATAAGAATAAGCCTAAGAGATATAAGCCTTATAGCCTTTTATAGTGGCTGCAACTATCCCTAAGGCTATAATTAAGTGTAACTATAGACTTTATTATAAAACTGTCAGCATTACTAACACTTAGAAATAAAGAACCCTATAACTTAATTTTAGTTATAATTTATTAAATTACTAAGGAATTAAGGTTTATGTTAATTAGAGAAGCTATATTAGCAAAAGAATTAGTCTATATAGTAAAATAAAAACTAATATTATAGGTTAGACAACCTAATAAGTTTATTACAGACAGGTCCAAGATATTTATATTATTATATTAGACTACGTTTATAGCTAAATTAGGGATTAAGTATAAGCTTATAATAAGCTTTTATTTTAAAACGGACGGCTAAACGGAGCGCACGAATTAGATGCTAGGATAATATTTTTAGATATATATAAATAAACTTTAAGATAATTAAGTTAAGCTACTACTAACAGCCTAACTAGCATACAATAGCGCAAGATTAGCGACTATAGGGTACTCGCCATACTATGCCAACCACGGATATGAGCCAACAACTTACCAAAATCTATTAGACATCTAGAGTATTACAAAAGACGCAACTAATAAAGCCAACCTTATGCAAGATCTACACGAGACGCTATATAAAAATATTACGTAATATAATAAGTAAATAGCGTAATAGGTAAATAAGAAAAGGATTATAGAACTAACTTTTAAAAAGGGGATAAAGTCTTCCTCTTATAAAAAAACTTTAAGATAAAAAGGCTAAGTAAGAAGTTAATAACTTTTAAAAAGAACTATTTAAGGTATAAGAGGTTAAAGGACTAGTAAATTTTAAACTATGGTTATTAATAAATACACGTATACACCTAGTCTTTTATAAGTTATTATTAAAACTATCACTACTAGACGCTAAACTGAAATTATATTTAAAATTTAAAAATAAAGAATATAAAGTTAAAGTAATTAAGGATTTATAAAAAATTACACGTTAACACAAGTACTTAGTAAAATAGGAAAGATAGCTAGAAACCTATAATATATAAAAACTAGTAAGGAATCTTACTAACTATAAAGAGGTTTTTAGAGAAGTTCCACCAGATATATCTAAAAAAGCTAAGACTAAAGGTTTAAGATTATTAGGGTTAAAAGGTAGAGAAGAGATGGCCTAGTCTAAGGTAAAAGAGCTAGGTATAAAACCCCCCTTTAATTAAGTAACGTCCTAGCCTAACGCTTCTAGCCCCTTAAAACGCTTAATTTCTTTTATAAATTTTATTAAGTTAGTAAGAAGCTTCGCCTTACGCTTTTTAAGTAAATATTTTTACTTTATTAACTTTTTCCTTTTATTGTAAGTAGCCTAGAGGACTACTATAGCTACTTTTTTTTAACTATTATTACCTTTTTTAAGCGCTCGAGCCTATCTATTTTAAAATTAATTAAAAAAAAATTTAGAACTATAGATTCTACTAGCTATACTTTATAACACTATTTTTATAGTAGTTATTATACTACGTTTTAAAAAAAAATAGTTTATAAGTTAAGCCCTTCTTCGCGTAGTAGTTATAAGATACTATAGTAATTTAACTAACTAAATTTATTTAATCTTTAATAAAATAATAATAAAAAATATTTTAAGAGGATATTAGCTACTGCATAGGAATATGCAGAGGAAGGAGGAGGATAGTATTACGATCTAGAAGTCAATAGTGGGATAGCGAGCCTTATAACGGCATGCGGGCCCCACCTCAGGCTTACGTAACGTCCCAGGCGATGTTAGACGCCAAGACCGTGGGACACCGTAAAACCACGTGATCCCGATCACGTAACGTCCCAGGAAATCCCATGGGATCCCACGACGCCAGGATATGGGACATTATGGGATTCTATAGGACAAGGAGGATATATATACAGGATAGTTTCCTTTTTATACTCCTTGTAGTTAACTTATATATCTTCTAAGCAAGTACGTTCTCCTATATAAACTAATAGTTATTTTACTTTATTATAAGATTAAATTATTTAGCCTCGCGCTAGGTGTCGCATTAATTTATACTACTAAATAATTTATAAAGCACTACGATACCTTACCGCCCTAACCCAGATTGGAACAAGGTGTGAGAGCCTTATAACCTTACCCTTTTCCTACTTTTGCCTTTTAGCGGTAACTATTACTAGAAGAAACTAGTTTTCTAAATTTACTATGGCTATATAAAACTTTTTATTAAAATATTCTTTAGTAGCGGGTGCAGCGACGTATAAGTAAAAGTTTATATTACTTTACGCAGTGTCCTATATCTCTATAATATAAATAGAAACTATTCTTCTTACGGATTTCTACTGCATCGCGCAACACCTATATAACTTATTTTTTAATATTACTAGACCTATGTCTTATAGGTCTATTTATTACTTAATGTCTTTTTCTTAGCTTCGTTAGCTAGATATTCTTTTAATGTTAGCTTAAATAGGTTTTTAATTTGTCTTGTCTAGCGTCCCTCTCGTACCAGAGAACTTTAATAACTATAATTTATTTTAAAAAACGTTATTTAAGTTTATTAACTCTCTTTTAGATCCCTTATTAGTCCTAATTATTTAGTTCCGTAAGTTATTGCAAAGGCTCTACAGGTATAGGTTTTTTAAAATATTTTAATTATACTCTTTAGCTTTTATAGCGTAGTTATTAAAGTTAAGATTAAAGTTATAAAGCTTTTAGTTCTTTTATTATATTATAAGTAAATAATTACGCGCGACTTCTTTAGCTAGGGAGTTATTAACGTTATAGTCTAGTAACTCTTAGAGGTTAGCTTTATTATATTTTAAGTATTAGTTTAGGTACGTAATTCCTACTATCGCTTCATGTTCTATTAATTAACTAATAATATATTTAGATATATTTCTAAGGCAGTCCCTGTCCTCTAAAACCTTACATTATATTATTATCTTAAAGTTGTAGTAATCCCTTTATTTGTTATTAAAATAGGATAAATTAAAGATTTTAGGATAGTAGCTTCTTTCTTAGTTTAAAATAAGCTCTACTATTAATTCCTTTAGTAGATTTACCTATTAGTTTACTTTTAAGAGCTAATTCGTAATTCGTACCTCCTGTCTCTTAGGATTATTATTATATTATTAGGGGTTTTTAGCGCTCCTTTACTATTTCTTTAGCTAGTCTTTTTACTGTTTATAGTAGAGTTTAAATAGTATTCTAAAAGTTAATAAGTGCTTTAACCTTGCTTAGGAATTACTATATTTTATTCTTATTAACTTCTAATACCTAAAGTTTAGTTATAAATAGGGAGACCATTTTTATCTCCTTAACTATTACTTATTTATAAGCTAATAGCTCGCTGCACATAATTGTTTGCGCTAAGATATAAACTATTAGCAGAAAGTTCTATTCTTATTTTTATAACTTTTTTATATAGTAAAGTTAGTCTTGCTAGCGTTAAGTATTTATTAGGATTCTTTTTTAATTACTTACTAGAGAGAGTTTTATTTCCTTATAAGTCTAGGTGTCGCATTTATAGTATTTATCTACGTACGTCTTTTAACTTCGAGTGCTACTTTATAGCTTTAGTTTATAATTATATTTAGAATCTACTTATCCCGTGATAGATAACAGTAATTAAATTTAATATAAGGGGCTAAGTACTTAAGCAGCTAAAGGTGCTAGAAAAATATATATAAATTTAATAAAAAGTCTAATGTTAAGTTTTAGATGTTAAACTTATATATCTAGGGTTTGCATAACTAAGGGTTAAAGATCCGAGACAATAACTAGGAGTAGCCTATTACACTAACTAATAATAATAAAAGCACCTAGGAGTAATAATAGTAAGCTTATTTTATATATATATATTTTATAGTTAACTCTTAAAGCGTTTTTAATAATTTTTCCTTAACACTAAAAACCTATCTTAATATTAATATATATTGTCAAAATAAGCTACTTTACTACGGATTATGCTAGTACAGTACAAGTTAGTATGGGGCCCGCATTTTGTGGAGCACCACCTTAAGGAGGTTCCAGAGGTCTCCAGTGGGAGGCACCTCCCACTCTGGTGAGCGCTGCTTCACACTGCAGGCTTCTGAACTGGTAATAGTAGAAGTAATAGCTTCTTCGCATAACCTCTCGCTAACACAGTATCGGTTAGGAAAGAGGCATAATAGTTAATCCCCTTCTTAATCCATGGTAAAACTGCCTGCTCGTCACTATTACTATCGCTGGGGTGAGGAATATTCGCCATGTCCCTGGTCTAGCTACTATACCAGTCGTACCTGTTGGCACTCTTTATACTAAGTTCGCCCGAGTGGTCCTTTCGATAATGTCCCCTGATTGGACATAGAGCCTTGGGGTTCTCAGAAAATTCAGAGATACGATACTCGATAGCAGCAGCCCTTGACGCCTCTGACAACTATGGAACGACCACCCGGAATACTCACACCCAGCTGTAAGATTCCAAACTCAACCCGCCTCGCCATAATTATGGTGTTTAATTTAAAACGAATGCCAATAGAGATTTAACAAAGGCCAAGTATTAAAGACGCCGTTGGGACTGCTAAAAACGGGATACTGGTCACGATGAGAACTAGGTTTCTAACTTGTCCTAATCCTTGCCAAACACAGGCCCGCGCCCATATTTTCTTCGACTGACCTGTGATGTTAAGAATTTTGGTATTGGAATAAGAGACTGATGTCGCGCTGTATTGGTAGTCTATCGCTATCAAGAACGGTCCTCTCGCGGATGGCGATGATTACCACCTTACGCTACTCAAGACAGGCAACACACCGCAGATGAGTTGTCTTGCCATTCCTTAAGGCGTTGAAAAATTACAATCATGCTTTCACATTCTGCCGTAAAGGACGCACCCTCAAGTATCTCCAGGCCTCTTGCGGTTTCTGGACATTGCTCACTACAAGCTCAGTCATCAATTATTGCTTCAATTTGCGTGGCGAAGCGGACAAATGCACCTGTAAGCACGATATAGAGAAGGAGACGCACGCCGGTATGCAATAAGAACACAAGTAGCGAATCAATCACCTCAGTACCGGCTCCCATAAGATATACACCCCTGCTTGCGGTAGGCGTGGTGCCTTTGAACTGAGATCGATTCGAATTGTTGTTATTGTCATTACCACCTTCGCTACTACTCGCTTTGCTAGGAGCGAGTGTAGAAGAAGACATACCGCCTGCACTGAAAGCAGCGCCAATCTCGCCGTAGGGAGTAGGGCTGATGTTCCCATGGCCACTCCCGCTTCCCGTTGGGACTTAATTGTGAGAAGGAGAAGCGGAGGCTGGATCTCCTCCGGATGGGGAATCGAATGGAGTGGAAGTGTCGGTGCAACTGCCGCTGCCGCTGCCGCTACAGCTCGGGATAGAGGTGGGAAGAAAAGAGGAAGAGGCAGCAGCTTCGTCAGGTGCAAATCTGACGAGATGGTATCGAGTAGTATTATACTTCCCACAGCTGCCGCTACCGCCACCCAGAACGGAGGTGAGAAGAGGAGGCCGCATCATAGTCGAATGTGCTGCTCATCGCGTTGTCAGGTTACCCTTCGATAAAGTTGGATATGGTAGAATTCCAATACAGATGCCGGTATGATTCAGAACGGAGATAAGAAAGTAGGACATTATGGCTGTAGCGAAATTGTCTGAAGGGTTCGCGGAGTAACTCGACGCTGTTAATTCGGCGTTATTATTTTTACTATCGCTTAATTAGGTCCTAGGAAAAGAGGAGAAGGCCGCGGCTTTCTCTAACGCAGCGATTATTTGCTTGGATAATTATGGTCCGAGACGGGAGCGAGATACTGGCCCTCCTCGGCGCTTGGAAGACAAACATCTATCTCTTCTCCACAACCACATCCTTACTCGACCGCTTGGTTTTGGCCCCGATCGAATCCAGAGGTCGTTGCTTATCCACGTGACCACACCCGGTAATAACCTCGTAATGTTTCCAATGAGTGTGACCTTGTCTTCGTGGCCATCTCTACAGTACATCCTCACCACGAATCCGCGCTTGCGCGTAAGGGACACTTTAGTATTGAAACTTTAATAGGGGTGGCCCAGACGTTCACGGCGAAAGAGGCATAAGGCGCGACCAAGACCTCAAGACTATGCTTCGCCCGGGCGGGGAGTCGTGCGATGGTTAGATGTGCGTCTTAAATCGCTCCAGCGAATTCACCTGGCAACTCAGCCAGTTTGGCTCCAGTAAGCCGGTTGACGTTTTGGCGGTGAATGAACTAAAAGAGCGTGGGACTAAGTAGCCGGGGAACCGTTCCGGAGAGCTAAAGTTAAGCAGTGGGTTAGAACACGCGCGCGGTAGGAAATCACAGAACAATGTCTCCAGAAGGCAAGGCAGGAGAATAACAAGAACAGAATAGGTACCGCTAACGGAGTAGTTGGACGAAGGAAGAGTGGGCTTTCCAAAACTATCGTAAATCCTAAGGACAGCACGATAAGCAAATTGAGTAAAGAGACAAAGACAGTAAAGAAGAGACGTCTGAAAAAGCACGTACAGCTCAGGGCTGGTGCAGAAAGTAACGTGGAGAAGACCTCGGGAGAAGACTATGTATGTATGGAAACGCAATAACCTACAGTTCATAGGGTAAATGCTATCCTGTGGTAACACGAAGTATCGGGAGATCACGAGTTTAAACGAAGACCAGCGATTCTGCTCTCAAGCAACTCCTTCTGCGGTACGCGCGGAACTCTTCCTAACCGTTGTTCTTGGCGCGCTAGCAGTTGAACGCCAGCAGAAGTTGTGCGCAGCCGCGAGATGGTTAAAGCGACTACCAAATAATCGAAGATTCGCCTCTCCTCTGGGTTTCCAAGTCAAAGTGAGTCAAACCTCTGGAAGTCGCATTCGTGGTGTTCATCTTGGAGTCCGGATCTTCGATATAGTTGAGCCAATTCTCGTTAAAGCGGACAAGGATCGGTGTGAATGTGTCACCATTAAACGGTAACATGAGGAGCACATGGTGCCCTTTCCGTGATTCTTTCTCCCTGGCGCTTCTATTCGGGTTGCCTAACTTAAACATCTCGTAGAGGACGCAGGCGATTTGGGCTGTCTATTGGCGGAAGGGATCTCTGCTGCTCAAGCGCCGATCGGGTTTCACTTCAAAATACATCCAGGTCTCCCACTCGCCCTCTTGGTGATCTGTCCCCACATCCCATCCGTACGCCCGTTGAATATTTTACTAAATGAGTATGTTTTCTCCTATGCGCGGAATTGTATCAGCTCACAGACGAACGTGCCCATAGTGCAACCAAGAAGGCCTTCGATTATCCTCAGGCAGAGACCCCGCGTCTCGGGCTCATACGGAGTAGTAAGTTCGGGTTCAACAAGGTTGGAAGAGAACGGTAGAGTGGGTGGATGAGCAGATTTGTGCGTGGACAGCGCCGTGAACAAAGCTGGACGACTATTTTTTGGCAAAGAAGCGATGGCTGGTGGAGTTGTTGTCGCTGCAGGCTTCTTTTTGCCTCCAGACGAAGTCTTCTCAGGTCTCGAAGGCGTGCCAGGCGAACCGGGCGTGCGAACACCAGTCTCCTCGTCGGATCCATCCCCGGGACTCCAGTCGGACGACTCTTTCTCCAGGTCCAGCCTTCCTACGGGGGCGACGCGGGATGGAGCTACGGGAGGTAGAGGCACAGGAGTACTTGGTTCCGTCCAATGGCTGGATTTTATTACCGCCTCCTGGACATGATGGGAGTTGTATAAACGGTGCGCGGCGAAGAAGGCAGGTATGAAACCTTTGAGATTGTTCTCGTCGGGTTTGTGGCCTGATGTCGAGTATGGGCCCGGCGTGTGGGGCAAACCGTCTGGGTTGCTCATTATGTTGCAGTCTTGGATGCTTTCTAGCCAGGACTCGATAGACTCCTCATTAGCTATAAACTCGTTAGCTAAGTCGGTATCGTCGTCTTAGATGATGTTTAGGCAACCGAGAGCTGTGAAGAGCTGAGGGGCAGGGAGTGGGTCTGGCCATATAGCGTGCAAGTTGAGAAACGGCCCGTGGGGAATGGACGAAGCTGACCACTTCTTTGGAGGATTGATAGAGCGCAGAGTCATCTCCGTACGGTTAGATGCCTGTCGCCAGAATTCCTCCTCGCTCCAAGGTGCCGGCTGAGAGGCCATTGTGGAGCAGGCGGAATGCGGAGAAAGATGGAGCGACGCCCGAGAGTGTGGGCGGCTGCGAACTGGTGGGGGGCGCTTATCGATAGCGCCTGCCTAGCCTCGTTCTTCCAGCTAATCGGCGCTACCACGGCCCGCCATTATGGGCTCGGCCAAGCAGCCTGTGGAGCTCCTCCAGATGGTAAACACGTCCAAACACACGCACATCATGGCCACCACCATGCCGACTTTGCACCACAAGACCATTCCCCAACGCCTCGCCCTGGCGCTCGAGACGGCATGGGAGGCGCTATACGCGCAGCGCCGCCTTTACTTCCTGCACCGCCGCGCCATGTTAGGCATATGCGCGCGACAACAAGGGTAGCAGCAAGTCTGTGCCGGAAGGCGAGTTCCAATCTGGCTCCAAGAGCTGAGCGGGTTCTGTGTGTGGAGAGCGGGGCGGAATTGGGTTATGAGTCACGAATCACGAGTCACGGCATCCTGTACATTACAAGCATTGGGTTGGTGTTGGATTAGGGTGCGTCACGTTTGAATAGACGCACTGTTGTAATGGACTTTCTTCACCGTTGCACACCACAGCTGTTTTGAAATGCGGCCGCTGGTGCCTGCGCGATGCTGCCCAAGCTACCATCAGAGCGAAATATGCGCAACTTCTACCCCACCCAGTACGGCAACCGTCTAACCATGTGCGAGGCATTGGATAACACCACCACCAGTAAAGCACGCAGATTATCAGTATCAGTATCGCAACCCAATGCACTCACTCAGACACTTGCAAAAAATTTATCAAAATCTCATAATGGAGTATTCGCCTACACCTCACTACCCTTACACACGCCCTTCACTCCTCCACCGCCATGTTTCCCCTCACTTCAAACCTCGATCCTATCCGTCTTGCCCTCGGCCGCAAACTCGAAAAGATCCACAGCCGTAGTCTCAAACTTCCTCGCCGGGACCCTCTTCTGAAACAAGTAGTCCAAATCGCCGAACGAACGATTCTTCGTCTCAGGCAGAGAGAACCAGATCCACACAGCCCAGACGAAGCACAGGCTGAAGTAAAAAATACCTGTTTTCGCACCTAGACCCCACGCGTCGCCGCCCTTGTTCAGGAAGCGCGGGTTGAGCTGCTGCACGATGATCTGGCCGGTTACGTAGACGGCGCGGCCAAGCACGATGGTCTGGGCGCGCACACGAGAGGACGATGTCTCGGCGACGACGACGTACGTGGTTGGTCCGAGGGAGATCTTGAAGATGATCTGGACCAGGACGAGGAAGACGGCGACGGGGACGGCGACGCTGTTCCCCTTGAGTGTGAAGCCGAGAATGCCGACGATCAGCATGCACAGCCCTATGCCCGCCGACCCATAAAAGTAAAACGTGCGCCTGCCAATGCGGCCCATGAGTATGATGGCGATGGCTGTGGCGAAGATGTTGACAGACTGGATACCCATGTTGTAGTTGAAGGCGTTGGTCGCGCTCATGCCCACCGACTGGAGCATGATGGCTGCGTAGTTGGTGATGGACTGGCCGTTGAGGATCTGGATGATCCACGCCATGCATACGATGCCCGTGCGGCGCAAGTTGGTGCCGCGGAAACAGTCCCTGTAGCTGGCGTTTTCGGCTTCAATCTTCTCCATCTCGTTGGTGTGCTGCATGTAGGCGATGAGCTCGGCCATGCTCTCGTCCGTGTAGTAGCCCTTTGCTGCGAGGCGGCGCAGAGCGTTCTCTGCATCCGCGACGCGCTCCTTGCGGATGAGGTACCAGGGCGACTCTGGGCAGAGGAAGCCGACGACGAGCAGCGGTGGGATCCACACCCATTGTACGCCGTAGGGAACGCGCCATCCAGCATCACCTTTAAGGTTCAGCGACCCACGCAGAACACCGGTAGCCAGGAAGCTTCCCGCGCCCCAGCACATTGAGACCCAGGCCGTGAGGTACCCACGCAGCGCAGAGGGGCAGATTTCGGCGGCGTAGGCCGTGGTGAGCGTCTGGAAGATGCCCCAGGGGATACCGCAGAGGAGGTTGCCGACCAGGAGCATCTTGACATTGACGGAGAAGAAGAGGACGAAAATGGTGCAGGCCATCAAACACATGGCGAACTAAATCGTGTTAGCCTTATCACGCAAGCTTGCTCATCCGGCACATACAATGTAAACCTTCTTCGCTCCGTAGCGCGACTGGAGAAAACCGTTGAGCAGCAGACCAAGAATCGACCCGACGTTGTTTCCGGCACCAATGGCACCCTGCCACTTGGACGAAATGTGCAGTTGACCCTGGGCGTTCAACCAGCCAAACTTTTTCTTGTAGGCCGGGTGGCCGAAGAAGTTGTTGATGAGGCCGACGTCCATGCCCTCCATGACCAGCGCAAGACTGAGCAGCATGCTGTAGGTGATGGCGGGCCAGTACTGCTTGAACAGCACCTTCTTCGGCATGTGGCATTGTTCCTCCTGGAAGGCGGCGGCCGCCTCGACGAGCTCCTGGCGGGTGCGGGTGTGCCCGGCGGCAATTTCGCTGTGGTGCACGCCAGTCTTTTCCCCCGCCTCAGGGATGGACTTTTGATCCGCCATGTTGATGAGAGAAAAGGAGAGGGTTGCGAAGGGTGAGGATGAGGGGAAGACTGGAAGTGTGGATCAGCAGGTGGTTTATACATATTCGCCTAGTCCTCTGCACGAGTCACCCACTCAACGCTACCCGGAGTGCTCTGTGCCACGGCCAAGTATTCAATACGAGCGCCTCCAGAATCAAGAGGTTGGCTTGGGCTTGTCTTATCGTACAGCACCCGCCAAGACAAGGCCCCGTTACCCCATGGGGTGCTAGGGCTTCCCCAGATTCGGCCCTTCGCCGGGCCAAGCGAATCGCCATCATCCTTGGCTCATCACCCGCGAAGCCCTTGGCTGCACCAAAGGTTCTGAGATTACCCCACCTCGGGGGATGCTAGCCCGAGGGGATGCTCTTTCGCTCCGCCAATGCTGCTGGTCCCTCTCCGCCACGGACGTGAGGTGCTGTGCGAGCGCGACTGGTGGGCTTCCACAGTCGCTGCCCATTGCAACGGGAAAGGGAGCGCACGCGATACTGCTTTCATCCTTCTCTTATTAAATATCTAAATTATTATCCCAGGTTCCCGCCTGCTCGCCGACCCCGAAGGTCACGGCAACAACCTGGTTGCATATGTATCGATGGCGCGTGCCATGTACGGAAGCTGCGGACCCTGCTTTCCCCTGCGACCAGAGCGCTAATGCAAGCGACGCCTACACAACGGTGTACACACTCCCGAGGGCGCCAGAGAGAGGCGACGATTGGGCACGAGGCCCTGCGGTGTAGAGCACCCCGAGGTGTTATCCTGGGCGGTCTGGGCGGCGGCGTAGGCAGCGCTACCATGCATTCACTCTTGGAAAACCTTTTCCACACTCACGAGGCCTTTGCAAATCCGCACCCGGAGGCGCGGAAGAACTTTTTCTCGTCAGGGATAATGCATGGCCAGGCACTCCGACTTCACGATGGACGGTGGCATTTGTCCCGGAATCCGTACCCATGGGATGCGGGGCGCATTAGGTCGCGCGTGGGGGCCGGAGTCCGCTTGCAAAGTCTCAGGGAACCTTGGAGCTCCCATTCGCCGGGCGTGCGAATGTCACTCGCCGCCCAGTTGGGTAACCCGTGAAGAGCTGTGGGGTATCCATGATCGTGGAGCCCCGCGCCCCACCGACTGCTCTGCCCACATTAAAAGCAAGAACGGTGCTGAAGAGGCAGAACAGCCTCGTCCCTGATACCTCACTCCAAGATGGCTGCAAAACCACTCAAGCGCTACGCCATTGTCGGCATGGGCCATCGCTCGGCCATGTACACCAAGGCCATCACCGTAGACTTCAAAGATGTTGCGACACTGGTGGGGATCTGCGACACCAACCAAACGCGCATGGACTTTGCCAACGAGCACTTGGTCGAGATGGGCGGCAAGCCAGTCCCCACTTACAAAGACACAGACTTTGATCGAATGGTCCAGGAAACGAAGCCAGACGCGGTCATCGTCCTCACCATCGACCGGTTCCATCACGTCTACTGCGTACGTGCCATGGAGCTGGGCTGCGATGCCATCACGGAGAAACCCATGACCATTGACGAGGAAAAGCTGCAGGCCATGATCGACGCCGAGAAGAAGACGGGCAAGCGGGTGCGCGTCCTGTTCAATTACCGCTACGCGCCCCACCACACGAAGGTCCGCGAGCTCATCGAGTCAGGCGTCATCGGCGAGATCTCGACCTTGCACATGGACTGGATCCTCGACTACCCCCACGGCGCCGACTTCATGCGGCGCTGGCACCGCCACAAGGAGACGAGCGGCGGGATCCAGACGCACAAGTCAACGCACCACTTCGACCTCGTGCACTTCTGGCTTAACACCGAGCCCGAGATGGTCTACTGTCTGGGCGACCTGCGCTTCTACGGCAAGGAAAACGCTCAAAGACGTGGCGAGAAGAACCTGGGCGAACGGTACCACAACAACCAAGACGCAAAAGACGATCCTTTCGCGTTTAAGCTTGACAGCAACGACCGGATGAAGAAGCTGTACCTAGACGCCGAGCACGAGGACGGGTACATTCGCGATCGGAACTGCTTCGGCGACGACATCACCATCGAAGATAACCTGTCCATGATCATCAAATACAAGAACCGCGCTGTCATGACGTACAACACGTACGCGTACGCGCCATGGGAGGGGTATAGGTGTGTGTTTAATGGAAGCAAAGCCCGGCTCGAAATCAACGTCGTGGAGAGCGGGTACAACCCCCTCGGAGACCCTATCCAGAAGGAAGCAGACGGCGAAAGCGGAGCGAACAAGGAGTATATCCAAGGCGGCGTCGAGAACACCAAGATAATCGTCTATCCTCTGTTCGACAAGCCGTACGTCGTCCCTGTCGTCAAAGGCGAGGGCTCACATGGTGGCGGCGACACGGTTTTGCTGCGCGATCTTCTGCTTGGAGACGAAGAAGACAAGTTCAAACGCGCCGCGGGGGTAAAAGACGGTGGTAATGCGGTGCTCGTCGGTGTTGGGGCGAACCGCTCCATGGCGTCGGGCATGCCGGTCATGGTGCAGGATTTGGTGGAGTGGTAGGGGAGGGGTGGTAGACTACCCTCACTATAGATATAGACGGTGTAATCTATCTTCTGACATGTCCGGATTTCGTAAAGTGCAGCCATTCAACGCCGTCGCCGGGCCCTAAAGCGCAGAGTCGCCGTTGTACGTGACATTAGTAGAAGAGCCGGTAGAGTGGCTGCCCGAAGCCCGCTTGCGAGTGTCGTGAGATTGATCATATGCAATCACTGTGCGCGAAGAGACAGCAGGCGATTATACTGTCACTTGCTAGAGCAACAGTAGGGCAGGTTGACAAAACGATCCTAGGGAGCCGGGAAGTGCTTGAGCGTACGAAATTGGAAGAAGAGGTGTGCTGAAGTGCCCAATCCGGTGGCGAAGAGATTCCATAGCTAGTATTGGGGATGTTTGAGCCGTGGGAAGGTTGATTGCTCTAGCGCTGAGGGACAGCAGCCGTCGCTGCGTCCAGCGGACCACGGCGAAGCCGGTCGATCCCATCCAAAGCTCGTCATAAAGTGCGTGTTGATTGAGGTGTAAGAGTGAAAAATTGGCTAAGCTAGGGCATACCCTGCCGAGACAGTCAGTGCGCCGCGACACTAACGCGCCACCCCAACAGATGTAGCACCTCAACTTTGACGCGCCGCATCTCCACCAATATGGATCCGATTGAGGCTGCAATCATCGCTATCGACTTATGAGAACCTGGAGAAACTTTCTTATATAGAAAAATTGCAGAAGAATTTGGTGTTGTGCGGTTAATATTAACGCGCTGGGATAGACGCGCCATGCAGGCGCGTATATAGCTACTATAGACTTACTAAAATCTTAACTAATAACAAGAATCTAAGCTCCTATAGTATATATAGTATCTTACTTAAAAAGGTCTACCCCCTACGCGTTAGATAATCTAAAACTTTATATTAATTATTACTAAAAAGGATGTCTTTATGCGATAGGTTAATTACTTTATTAGGCGCTACCCTAACTCCCTAATCTTGCGATAGACGACTAGGCTAGATAGTAATTACTATAACGCTGATTTAGGCGTAAGATATAGGCTCTACTTTAAGCTTCTACATAAGAAAATTATAAAGTATGGCATAGAGCCTCAGCATACCTATAATATGGACGAAAAAGGCTTCCTACTCGGCATTACCGGCAGGTCAAAAAGGATCTTCGACAGGCCTATATATGAGAGTCGCCAAGTGAGGCAATCTATCCAGGATGGCAGTCGTGAGTGGATCTCGCTCATCGCATGTATATGCGCCGATAGATTTACTGTTAATCCATTACTAATCTATTGATCTGACGCTAAGACTCTACAATTAAGCTAGGTTAAGGAAATTAACGTTAATTCTTATAGAGTCTTTATTACCTTATTAACCTCTGGATGGTCAAACAACGAGATAGGGCTTTAATAGCTAAAACAGGTGTTTAATCGCTATACTAAGGAGAAGGCTTAATAGTAGTGGCAACTCCTAGTCCTTAATAGGCATGGATCTCACGTTACTATAGATTTTATTAACTACTATAATTAGAAAAAGATCCTCCTTGCGATATTTCCCCCTTACGCCACTTATACGCTGTAGCCTCTAGACGTTTGTGTGTTTAAGTCTCTTTTTACCGCCTACTCCGACGAGCTCTCCGCATACCTGTATAGGAGTTAGGAGCTATTAACAATTGCTAAAAGAGACTTCTTTACACTATTTTAGAGGGCCTGGACAACGTTAGTTACGCTATAATTAATTACTAAAGCTTTTAAGTATACAGGTATCTCGCCGCTAGATCCTACACTAATCCTTAGTTAATTTAATAGAGATAAGTCTCTAGAATAGAAATTACGCGAAAGCTCTACTTTAGTACTTAGCGCGTCTAATTAGCGCAAAATTAATTAGCTTTTAAAGGTTGTTATTGATATAGGGGGAGGTGATAAGGCTAAGAAGCTAAGTTACACTATACACTTAATTTCTATACAGAAGTAGCTCCTAGAGCATGAGAATTAGGGGCTACGAGAAGCCCTTACAAACCAGAAATAGCGTTAAACAAAGGGCAGGACTCTACCTTTTAAGTAGCTAGATAAGTAGCATAAAGAATCTATTTTCTAGTTACCTACCCGCGTACAGAGGGCGCGCGATTCTCTCAGCTAATAAAAGGCTAAAAAGCAATAACTATAACTCCAGAAAAGTAAGCAGAGAGAGATCTAGATAGTAAATAGGTAGCTTAAAGCTTATTTACTATAAGAGAAGCGTGTTATGCGTGTAGTAGCTAGAAATACGCGCGCTAAGGAGAAAGCTAATTAGGCTACTAAGTAACGCCTCTATTAACAGGCTCGTAAGGCTTAATAATAACTTTAAAAATGTCTTAAAATTACTAAAAAGGGAAGCCAGGATGCTTTAAAAGCTACTTATATAATTATAAAGAGGAAGAAGCCTACGCCAGCATTTATACGCGTTAATATAGTAATATCTACGCTATTAGTGCTAGTATCGCGCAGTAGCCAAATAATTAGAATACTAAGTAGATATCTATAATTTAACTAGCTAGTAATCTTCTATAGCTCTATAAAATCTTAACTCTAGAAAATTTCGCGATAAAAGCTTTTGTGTAAAACTCTACAGCCTTATGTTGCTGGCTGCGGTGCTGGTGTTGGGGTGGCGCGTTAGTGTCGCGGCGCACTAACTGTCTCGGCAGGGTACCGGTACCGTGTCTCGGCAGTCAGTGCGCAACATTACTTAATGCGTAACCCCGCGTGATAGCGCACCTACTTTAACGCGCCACAACTCCACTAATATAGACCTAATTAACGCCGCGATAGCAGTAATTAAATTATAAAAATTAAGTAAATTTTTATTGTAACGTGGTTCACCACCGAGCGGGCCAACCCCACCAAGCGGGCCAACTTTGCTAAATGCAGCCTATCTCTAGCTTATACCATAATGCTATTATAACATAACGCGCAACAACCTTATACTAAAAGCGCACTATAGCTTGCTATCTAAGCTATAATTAAAAATTATAATAAGAGTAAAAGACGCGTTATTATAGCCTTTAGCGTGCCTTAAATAATAGTATAATAACAACGCTAAAGAGCCCTCTCTTAACGCAATCGCGAGCCCAACTTAAAGAAGCTAACTAAGCTAGAGGAGGAGGCTCTAGTCTAACGTATACTTAAGCTTAACTAGCGAGGAATAGGTGCAATAAGGGATATAGTCTAAGATATAGCTAATAATCTACTTGCTAAGCGCGGTAGATAGCCTATTAGTAAGTACTAGGTAAACAGGCTTAAGACGCGTACGCTAGAAATTAAGCTTTAAAAAAGCTATTTATATAATTATTAGTAAGCCTTAAATAAAGATCTACGTATTATAACGCCCTAGTTTAAGCTAGTTACTAATACTAAGGCTAAGTATAGTATCGCTGATGACGACACGTATAACTTCGACGAGACAGGCTTTATAATAGGGGTAATATAGGGTTAGATAGTCTTTACAGGCTCTAAGAAGCGAAGCAACCTAAAGAAGATTTAACCTAATAATTATAGGTAGGTTACTAATATCTAGGGTATTAGCGCTAAAGGCTAGGCTCTACTACCCTTTCTTATTTTCTTTAGTAAGATTCTAATCACGTCCTAGTTTTATAATCTACCCCGAGACTAGGTTATTAAAGTTAGTCCTAATAGCTAGACGTTAAATAAGCTTAGCCTTGCCTAGCTAAAGTACTTTAATACCTATACTAAGGCGCGTAGTTTAGGTGCATTCTGGCTACTAATTATAGATAGTTATAAGAGCTACTACTCACACGAATTCTATAAATACTATAAAAAACAAAAGATTATTATTCTCTGTATGCCTCCACACTCATCACACCTCTTACAGCCACTTAATATAGGTTGTTTTTCGCCTTTAAAGCGGGCATACAGTAATAAGATTAGTAGCTTAGCACGGTACGGCACTAAGTAAATTAAAAAGGAGGCCTTTCTACTAGCCTTTAAAGTAGCTTTTAAAAAAGTAATAATAAAGGCAAACATCTGCGTAGGCTTTAGAGGCGCTAAATTAGTCCTACACGACCTAGAGGCGGTGTTATTAAGACTTAATATAGTTCTTCGTACGCTAACTCTACCTAACGCAGAAGACACCTTATAGGAATTAAAAATACTAAGCAACCTCCGCGAGATAGAGGCTTAGTTAACGCTAGTTCGTAAGCGTATATAAAAGTATAAAGATTCACTAGTTTCTCCGCTTCTTAGAGCTATTAAGCAGCTTAACAAAGGTGTTGCATTAATAGGGCACGAAATAGTATTAATATAATAAGAAATAGTAAGGCTTTATAAGGTAATAGAGATAGTAATAGAGGTAAAAAGTTAAAAGAGGAAGTATATTTAGGCAGCTAAGACACTTATAGTAAAAGAGGTAGTTAATTTAATAGCTAAAAAGGATAGTAGTGGGCAAAAGGAGGGTAAAAAGTCTACAAAGAGGGTGCGTGGGCAGAGGCGCTGCGGACGTTGCGGCAAAGCTGGCCACAACGCTCGCACCTGCGCAGTAGAAATTGTAGATGCATCTAATAGCAATAAGTCTAAATAGTATTTCTATATTCTGCGAATTATAGTAAATTATAGTGGTGTTGTAGGAGGCGCTTCGCAATAGACTGACTTTTAAAAAGTGGCCCGCTCGGTGGGGTTGGCCCGCTCGGTGGTGAACCACGTTATAATAAAATTATAAAATAATTTAGCGTTATACGTTTTATATTAATACGTAGGTACTAACGCATCACGTAGGCGCGTGTAATTATAAACACTTTACGCTATATACTTAGTCTATAATAAGAAAAATATCTTCTATAATATATTAAACGCCTTACCAAACGTGGCCTTCCTTTTATAGAGCAAATAATATAGAACTTTACGTTCTATATTACTTAAAAGGACGTAAGTATATCCTAGGTTAATTGCCTTATTAAGTATAATAGTAACGCCTTAATATTACGCTAGACAACTAGAATTAATAATATTACTAAAACGCTAATTTAGAAATAAAATATAAGCTTTACTTTAAGCTTTTATATAATAAAATGGCGAGGTATAGTATAGAGTCTTATTACTACTATAATATAAATAAGAAAGGCTTCCTCCTTAGTATTACTAGCTACTTAAAAAGGATTTTTAATAGGTCTCTATATAAGAGTTGCTAAGTAAGGAAATCTATATAAGATAGCAGCTACAAGTAGATCTTAATTATTATATATATACGCTAATAGATTTACTATTAATTTATTAAACTAATGTCAGGAGCCTATAATTAAGTTGAGTAAAAAAAATTAATTTTAATATTATAAAGTTTTTATTACCTTATCTCCCTTTAGCTAGTTAAACAACGAGATAGGCCTTTAATAGCTTTAATAAGTATTTAATTACTATATAAGAGAGAAAGCTAAAAAGGCCTAATAAGTATATTAAATTTTTATTTTTAATAGCTATAGGTCTTACGTTACTATAAATTTTATTAATTATTATAACTAAAATAGAATCCTCCTAACTATATTTCCCTCTTATTTAACGTATACGTTATAGCCTCTTAATATATATATATTAAAGTTTCTTTTAGCTATCTACTCTAACGAGCTTAACGCCTATCTATATAAAAGCTAAGGACTATTAATAGTTACTAAAAAAAAACTTTTTTATACTTTTTTAAAGGGCCTAGACTACGTTAGTTACGCTATAATTAATTACTAAAACTTTTAAGTATATATATATCTCGCCGCTAAATATTATACTTATTTTTAAGTAATTTAATAAGGAACCCTCTCTAAGATATGATTATAAAAGAGCTTTATATTGGTATTTAGCATATTAGATTACCGTAAAATAAAGTAACTATTACGCTTTACTATTAAAATATTACGACTAAAGAGTCGCGCAAGCTTAGCTAGATAATATATTTAATTTTTATATAAAAGTAACTCTTAAAGTACGAGAATAAGGGACCTTAAAAAGTTTTAATAAATAAAATATAATATTAAATAAAAGGTAAGACTCTACCCTTAGAGTAACCTAAGAGATAGTTTAAAAAAGCTATTTCTTAATTACCTACTTAAGTATAAAGAGCGCACGATTTGCTTAGTTAATAAAAAACTAAAATAGAATAATTATAACTTTAAAAAGGTTAGTAATAAAAAATATAATAATCTAATAAATAGCTTAAAATTTATTTACTCTAAAAAAGATAAGTTACGTAAGTAATAGCTAAAAATACGCGTACTATAAAGAGAGCTAATTAGGCTACTAAGTAACGTCTTTATTAATAGGCTTATAAGTCTTCATAATAACTTTAAGGATATCTTAAAATTACTAAAAAGAAAAGTTAGAGAGCCTTAAAAGCTACTTATAAAGTTATAAAAAAGAAGAAATCTACGCTAGCATCCCTACCTATTAATATAATAGTATTTATACTATTAACGCTATTATCGCGCAATAGCTATCTAGTTAAAACACTCAGTAGATATTTATAATTTAAGTTAATAGTAATTATCTACAGACCTAGGAAACCTCTTTACTAAAAATCTTATAATAAGAGCTATTATATAGAGCTCTATAGCCTTATATTATTAACGTCGCGATTATGTTAGGGTTACGTATTAAGTGATGTTCCGCACTAACTGCCGAGACACGGTATAGTTTCCGGCCACATAGGGTTTCTGACCATCCCGCCAAAACGCGACACCTGCACAAAACACGCGATATCTTAATAACGCTTATTGCAATTGCCATGTAGTACACATAGACTATAGAGTAGCTACTACTATAGCTGCTATAGCTGTTTCTATAGCTCTTTCTATAGTATATCTACTTTACTAAGCCACTAAGGCCTTTGCTGCACGTATAGCCTCTATAATACTTTCTATCTCTATAAAGCGTTAATTTACATTTACGTAAACGCGCTTTTAAAAAGGCTAAAAGCTAATAGTTTTTAATTATTACTTAAAGTATCTTTTCTTTACTTTTAATTTTATAACTTAAGTATTTATAGCTACTAGCGCCCTACCTATTTTTTATAAGAGAAATTTTATGTTGCGACCTAGGTTCTCGTAGCTTAACACCTCGTGCTAAGCTAAATATAGATTCCTTAGGCCTTAGAGAGTAGAAAAGAAACTCTAAGGCTACTATTAAGACTACTACTAATGCGTGGGCGTAGTAGACCTCTAAGAGAGCTGCGACGAGCTAAGCATATAATTAATATTAAATAGGTAAATACTAGTAGCCTACTAGCTAGTTTAAATTATATACTTTATAAAGCTTTTCTTTTTAGCTTAATAATAGTATGTACTAAAGCGCTTCTTTTTAAGATACGTAGCATTATTAAGTAATATAAGCTTTTAGATCTAGTATTAGTAATTAGACTTAGTAATAAAAAAAGGCGCGAGGTTAAAAAGCTACAAAATATATAAAGTATATATAAGTAAATATAAAAGCTTAATTTAATACTGCTTATAAAGTTATTAAAAGTCTATATTAATATAGTTACTATAACTATTAAGGGTACGGAGATAATACTAATTATTATTTATAATTATTTTAAAAATAAATATACGCTATAGGTACTTAATACTTAATACCTTTAATATCTATTCATTCTTAGAGATTGTATAGATTTAGTTAGATACGTAGAATAAGGAAAACTATATTATCTATAAACTTTAGCCATTACAAATAATTACGTAATATAGTTTTTGCCTTTTTACTAATACGCACTTAATTATAAAGACCTACTTATAATTTTTTAAAAATTATATATAAGATTTCTTCTTCTGGCTACTAGAGCATACTCTGGTGTTGGTATATATCCCTAGAGCAACGTCAGTCTCATCTATATTATAGGTATTCTCTGCCTATATAACGTAGCTTAATAGTTAATGCGCTTTGTTAGTTAGTGCGCACCCTCGCTATCCCCACGCTATAAATAAAATATAGTGTAAAGCTCTCTATAATAGTTTTTATTATAGAATATTTTAGTATTAAGTGTAACGAAGTATATTAAGTATTATTAGCTTATAGTATTTATAAATATCGCGTTAGTATTCTAATTATTTACCTACTTTATAAAGAAAGCTATAAGGGCGTTAGCGTTATTTTTTTTACTTAAATAACTCTTTAAGGCGTACGCGGAGGCTTATTTTTATATATTTTTTAAGAAGTAAATAAAAAAGTATACTAATTTTCTTTTTAAAAAAGTTTAATATAATTTTTAAAGTGCTTTTTAGTTATATAAGCTTATTAGTGGCAAGCTTTTTAAGCGTCCTTTTTAGCTCTCTCCCTTATGCGTGCCTCTTAAGCTTACGCGCGCGTAATATGCCTCTTTACCTATAAACGTAGTTTAAGCTCCTTATTTAATCTCTATATTTTCTTTTTACGCGCTTTTTAGAGTAGCTCCTCTTATTTATCTGCCTCTTATTAAGCGAGAGCGTCGTAAGCTCTCTATACTATTATAGAAAACTAAAAAGTAGCACCTTTACTATAGCGCTTAGGTATATCTAAGGGTAAGGCCTTACCCCTATTCTTATAACGCTTTTAATTAATAAGCGCCTTTTATAGGCTATAGTTTTTATACTTAAGGAGTTAATTTTATATAAAAATTTAGTATATTATAAAACTAAGCGTGCGCGCTATTTTATTCACGATATTATTAATAGTATAGCGTAAAAGCCTTTTAACTTTACGCTAGTCTAATGCGCTAAGTACTAATATAAAACCTTTTTATAATAGAGGTATTTATTCTTTAAATCTCTTAAGTATATGCGTTGGGTTTTAAGGTTATATACCTATATACGTAAGGTTTTTATAACTAATTACGGAGCTATATAACTCTACTAGGCTTTTTAAAATAAGTTAAAAACGTTTTTTTTGCTACTATTAATAGTGCTTAGTATTTAAATAAATACTTTATAATCCTCTTTATATACGCTACTAAAAGTAATTTAAAAATATAATTATTAAAAGGCTATAGTGTATAGGTTACGTAAAAAGAAAATATAGTAAGGAGAATTTTATTTTAGTTATAATAATTAATAAAATCTATTATAACGTAAAAGCTATAGCTATTAAGTATTAATAATTAATATTACTATTATACACTCTACGCTTTCTCCTTAGTATAGTAATTAAATACCTATTTAAGCTATATAATGCTAAGTTAATTATTAAACTAGCTAGAGGTTAAGGAGGTAATAAAAACTTTATATATATTATTATTAATTTATTTAACTTAGCTTAATTATAGGCTCTTATTATTAGACTAATATATAAGGGCTAGGTTAATTAAAGAGCCGTTAGCGCAAATATATGCTAATACTAATATCCACTCGCGGGAGCCATCCTGTACAGCGTGCCTCACTTTCCGACTCTCGTACACAGGCCTGTTGAAGATCCTTTTTGAACGGCCGGTGATACCAAGTAGAAAGCCCTTCTCGTCCATATTGTAGGTATGCTCTGGCAGTATGTCGTACTTTGCTATTTTCTCGTACAAGAGTTGAAAGTAGAGCTCATATTTGCCCTCTGAATCAGCGTTGTGGCGGTTCCTGTCAAGGCCTGTTGACCAGCGCTTTATAAGGGAGGACTCGTAGCGGCGCACAAAGCGATCAACGCAGCTCATAGAGACCTCCTTGTGAGCAATAGAGGACGCAAAGTTACGTACCATTTGGCGTGTAGGAGGGAGGCCGCGCTCTGTAAGTTGTTGTATGTACTGTAGGAGCTCTCTCTCTTGGTGTTGGTGGAGAGTTTTTCGAGATTTGTCGGCAAGCTCGCGCTCTTCTGTTACGCGTTGATACCGGCGCGTCAATGTAGATCTCACAACACCAAACTTTCTTGCTATTGCAGAGTATGAAAAGTGTTCTCCTGGAGCCAGCGATTCGATTGCTGCTATTGCGTCGTCAATTGGAGCCATATTGGTGGAGTTATGTTGTTGCAAAGTTTGGTGGTTTACCGCGAGGGTGCGCACTGACTGACGACGCGCATTGAGTGCCAAGTCACGTTATTAAGCCGGCGTCTAGTCTGCTTATAGAGCTCTAGGAAGGTACGCACCTACTCTAGAGTTACTATATTAGCTTTCTAAGCCTCTAGATTTCTACTAACTACTAAGGCTATGCGTGGCTAGCGTTTAATAAAGTAAAATACCTAGAGTTTACCTATAGACTAATTATCGCTATTTATACGTAGAATTTAAATTACTATTTCTTATATATAAGTATATAAGGGAGGGCAGGCGCGCGCGTCTTCTTTAAAAATTTACTTTACTAAAAAGTTTTTTTATAAAGGCGTTAGCTACTACTAATACTAATAACTAGTTACGCTAGTTATCGCGCTGCTTAGTTAGTTCTAAAGCATAGATTAAGTAAGGCTGTATACTTTAGTAGCTATATGCTAACTAGTATAAATACCTATATTAAAATTATTAATAACTAATTATATAGCTATCTCGCGGGCGTCTATATTAATAAGTATTATATTAAGAAATTACGTATTTTATATAGGTGTCGCGTTTTAGTAGGGTGGCCAGAAACCCTATGTGGCCGGAAACTATATGCCCTAGCTTAGGTGGCGAAAACCACCCCCATGAGCCGTACACTAGTAGGTTGCTCTTTCCCAGTACAGCATGCACCTGCACCTGCCAATGCTGCCCACTGCTCAGCCCGGCCATCCTTCGTCCGAGGCGGTACGGGTCCTCAACACGGTTCCTGGTCATATTCCAGATGCAAGGATGGTGAAGGATGGGTCTGAGATTGCCGTGAGCTCGCCGCTGCGGCGGAATACCATCCGGCGCGCGTATTAGGAAGACCGCTCGTTCAGGACAGCTTCAAAGCGAGAGGGCAGTGAGGCCATTGGATGTCGTGTTTCGCGCCAAGTGTACGCGGCCAGTCCTAGATGCGCCGGTTTTTCTGTGTACCGGACATCCGGAAGTTGGATGGATTTGCTTGACGGATGATTAAACGGGCGTGTGGGCTTCTTGCGGCATTGCGACTGGAGGAGCTCCTGCCGTGGCGCCAAACAGGCAGTCACGAGGAAGGGCACAAGCCCGAGACCGTGGCAGGCGATTGCACCGCTGCGTGACTACTTAGACTTATGTCCATTGCTTTACTGCGTTACCGTGAGGAGGCTCGGACAGGCATGTTACGAGAGAAGCCGTCCTTTTGGGTCTGCAAAGGATGTGCTTACTGGCAAGTCTCCGTCGAGGCCTTTCTGGACATGTGTCACCGTTGGCATATGGAAAGAAAGTCGTGCTTATCGTGTCTGGTATCCCCTGGATGGCAGAAGGGCCTTTCTGCGAGGACCGACTATACCCAAGGTATAGGTTTAACATGCACGTTGGGCAGGCAGGCATATGAGGACAACATGCTGTATTGCTATCTGCAGAAAAGAGTGTGTGGTGTGAGGAGTCTGCTGAGCGGAGAGAGAGCGGGCGAGAGTTTGTTGAGTCAGTACCGGTAGTCCGCGCACTTACGTGGTGCCTTCCACACACACTACCTCTGACATCAGTCACGTGGCTACAATACATCTAAAGCTACTGGCTTTTGCAATTGGAACCTCCTGCGCAAAGGGTGGAATGAGGTACGATAGTCCTCCCTTTCTGGGTCCCAGTACGCACTAGGACTGCGCTGAGACCGGCTTTATTGTCGTTTCGTAAATTCCCGCTCACCATGTGACCTGCCCCACATGTTAGTAATCAATTCTCGTACATCATTTAAAACACGGATTTACTTGCTAAATATTAACCTTTTAATGCATTTAAAGAATCTATAAGTACTTTATAAGGTTGTTAAATAAAGCTAGGTTGCTACTAATAGTATTATAAGCTATAATTAATTATCTTAAGGATAATATTAGCGTTATATAAATCTAAAGAGACACTAAAGTAGCCTACTTAATAATTAGGAGTATTTAACTTAGTCTAGAGTACTAAGGGTAGTCTTACCCGCCAGTCTGCGTACGGCGGGGGCGATCGCCGTTGCTACTATAGTACTATCGTGTCCGATTATATGGCCTCTATCTGTTGTGGATATGAGGCTGGAGCACTCTCTCTTTTGTACTATTCTAAATAGGGCTAGCGCTGTAGCGGCACTTATTTAGAGCCTCGCACACATCTACATTCTAGACACAGACAGAACACGAACATTATTAATAAATTATTATAACTATTAATTCTTATTATTGCATTATCTTAAAGTGACAGAACACTATTAAATCTAATAATTAAGAGTCTTACTACCTTAACTAAACCTTAAGAAAGGATAATGTTGCTGTTAACACTCCGCGACTTAATAATTATATTAACTAATTATACTAACTATACACTATGGCTGCTGTAGCTAAAAGCGCGATGCGAACTAATAGATATATAGCCTATTATTAACCTAGATAGAGCGAAACTCCCACGTAAAAGGCCGACACCGCCGTCGCCGCCAGAAATAGCGAGTTACTAACCGATTATCCGCGTAAACGACGACGATTAATAGAACCCTCTAACACGCCTATTAGAGCTATTAAACTTAGGACTTAAGGCATATAAGGAGGATATTAAGTTCTATAAGATATAGCTTAAAGACTATAAGATAAAGGACAAGGAATACCGCGAAGAGAGATTAAGTCTTAAGAAAGTAATTATCTATATCTAATCTACTATGTTGCCACACCTGCAACGCAACTGCTGCAAGCCTGGAGAGTAAATCTAGCAATAGATTACGTCTCTAACACAGACTATAGGCGTTAATAAAGAAGACGAGCGGGATAGAGCAAGAGTACGATACCTACAGGCCCTTAAGCTAATAAGACAACCCTTAAACTAGGATACCTCTCTAACTAAGTATAATTAGGTAGCTATAGAAGCAGAGACAAATAATATCGCTAAAGTATAATTAATCTATAATACTATAAAGGACTTCCTAACTACGATTATAAAGGCTACTCCCACTTGGGGCGTGTCCTTTTAAGAAACTAGACGCCAAGACGCAGATATAATAAGGAAGGAGATAATAAAACGCTTCTAAGAATATATAGTAATACTCCACCCGATTAAGGGTAAACAGCATAGGGGCGCCTTTTCTACTAGTAAGCTATCTCTCGCTGCTAGTAGTGCATCCACCCCAGGCACTAACAGGGACGCCTCTTATACTGCTAAAGACGCGCTATCTTCCACGAATAGCCAACGTAGACAGGGGAGACCTTGACAAAAACGATTCTTTAGTTAAAGTACTATATCCAAGTAGTCTTTGATAGAGAATATAATAGTAGTTAAAGGCAAAAAATACCTTAGTTATAAATAAAGGCATAGTCTAAAAGACTGCTTCTACGCATATCTAGATTATGCACTAGAGTGGTTTAGGCCACGACCTGGCTTTGCAGACATGGTATAATACAGAATCCAAAATGATTTACATCTACAAGAGGAGATAAGGAAGGTGAAAAGACTAAAGTCTTAAACACCTAGAATTAAATTATCGCATACTCCTACTCTAACTCGAATTACTAAGGCTAATAATAAGTGACTAGATAGACGCAAGATTACTAAAATCCTAGCGAGCTTCTAAGCCGTATCCTTCTATAATAAATTAAACACGTACCTATTGCGATGCTTAGCCATACTTAATTTAGGTATAACCTGCTATATCTTTAATAATATTAATTGCTTTATCTCATACCAGCCACCGGCGTCAGGAGACTTTATATGGGCAGGGAATACATAAATATAGATCTAAGGATACAGAACTGTCTATCTTAACGTATAGAGTGCAAGTGGTAATTAAATAATATAGCTAGATAATGTCGCCTATTACCCTAATTTGCTCTGTAACCTTGTATCGTTTCGATTACTCTAGAGGCAAGGCCTTTAGTAGGACACAAGGGTAGACCTAACGACTCTAAAAAGAAGAGATAATACTGTGCTAGCAGAACTTTAAGAGTTGCACGAACAGTGGGTGCTAGAATATAGAATAAGGCTAATAGGTAGTATTCCTACTAATGCTGCGCACGCCACTCACAAGACTAATATACGCACTAAACAAAAACTATAGAAGGCAAATGCGTGGACCTAGCACTAATAATTAGGCTATCTAGGCCCTTAGGCCCTTGAACACCTCGTGTAGTAATCTAAGGGAGTGAGGATTAAAGGCCTCCCTATAATTAAATATAACGCCTGCGGCAAAGTAAAACTAAAATGGTAAATACGCTGGCAAGCTAGGGAGCGAACTGAAGGCCCTGGCGAGCGAGTCGTAATAGACTTTCACGACTACGAAGCAGATAGCTTAATAAGAAAGAAGAGCTAAATGCTAATTACTAACTAATTCTCCGGCTTCGCATAGGACTACTACTTTAAGGATAACTACCTAGCACGCTTAATTATTAAATTACTTAGCACCTTTATATAGTTTATAAAAGTATAATATAACATTATAGTAAAAGTAATTAAATCTGATAACAAGATCTTCTTTATTAAGGTAAACGTTAAGAAGTGGTGCTTAGCGCAAGGTATTAAGATTAAGTCTTTAGCACTAGATACTTAAGCACAAAATAGAGGAGCTAAACGCTTAGGGGGTATAATTAAGGAGAAAGCGCGCGCGATGCGACTTAACTCTAACCTACCTTAGTAAATATAGCCTAAGATCATCCGAGCCGTAGTCTACCTATATAATTAAACGCCGAACTACGCCAATCGATAGCGATCTCTATATAAAGTGTTCTTTATAATAGTAGCCTTTCAGAACGGCATTGTCACCTAACTAAAGAAGCCTAATTAAGCTTACTTAAAAGCCTATGGCTGTAAGACCTTTACTATAACTAATAATACTAAACGTGGCAAGAGCAAGCTTTAGCGACTAGATCCTAAAGTATAGATAGGTTATTTAGTTAGCTATAAATTAACTAATATCTAGAGAATATGGATTCCCTCTCTAGTAAAGATAATTAGTACTCGCGATGTAATTTTCGACGAGGATACTGTGTTCTTAGGCAAAACTAAAGACCTAGTGGATAACCTTATGCATAACACATTAGAAGAAATAGTAGCCTAGGTGCGATTAGTAAAGCTACCTTCTTTACCTTAATAAGAGCAAGCCACCGAGTCCTTCTTTAAGGATAAAATAATTAGTAAAGCGCTAGAGGAAGAGGTTAAAAGCGCTCCTAAGTATAATTAAGGCAGGAGAGCTAGGTACGAATATCTAACGCCTTTATTAACACTGCTACTAGTGACACTCCTTGCACAACTAATGGCAGGAGACGATTAAGCTAGACTACCCTAAGAGTTATAAACAGGGTAATTATAAATAAGCGCATAGGCCGCAGCCTTTATAGCAGGCACTAAAGCTAGTAGTAACGGTAAATACGAAGGCAAGGTTCTAGATAAGGCGTAGCTTTAATAAATAATTATATTAGGTAAGAAGCCACATCGAAGCGTGCTTCTAGAGCCACCTATATGCTAAAGTAAGCTCTAAGATCACCCTCTTTATAATATGTGGAAGGAAGCAGAACGTTCCTATCTACAGAGCTACAAGGAAATAACGTCTTAAAGCGAGGTCGTAGCAGCTCTAGTAAAGGAAGTAGGCTATTAAATCCTTAACTATATGTGGGTATACACCTATAAGTTCGACAAACACTATTAACTATAAAAGTGTAAGGCAAGGCTAGTGGTGCAGGGCAATTAATAGTGGCACCTAACCTTATAAGAAACCTACGCTATAATACTTATAAAACGATCCTTTCGCATGCTTATAGCAATTATAGCTTAGTTCGACCTAGAGCTTATCTAACATAACGTTACGAACGCGTTTGTTCACGCAAAGCTGGACAGAGAAATCTACATAAGAATGCCCCGCGGATACTCGCGAGCAGGCACAGTCTTTAAACTACATAAAGCACTGTATAGACTGCGCATATCTCTACTGCTCTGGTAAAGAGAGTTTACATTAACGCTCTATGATATTGGCTTTAAAACAGTGCCTCACGAGCCATGCTACCTTATTAAGGACGGCATTATTATCTTCTTCTATGTAGATAATCTTATTATCGCCTATTAGAAGAATTACGAGCCTGCAGCAAAAGTAGCTATTAAAGAGATAAGAACTAAATTTACCCTTACTAGCGGGAAAGACTTGCAATAGTTTTTAGGAATTAAAATTATTAGGGACTGCTTAAATAGAAAGATCTGGCTTTTATAAGTATTATATATTAATAAAATATCGCGCCTTATCGATCACCATGAGATTCGCCACAATACCTTAATAGGTTTAATCGAATTACTCCTAAAAATAGGACTAGCTAGTAAGGGTGAGATTAATTAATACTAGCGCAAAGTTGGATTAATTCTCTATACTATAGTTATAACTTAACTAGATATCGCCTTTGCAAGATCTAGATTATCACGATTCTTATCTAACCTAAGTAAAGAGTATTAAGTGGCTACTAACTAAGTTCTCCTCTATCTTGCTAATACTAAATTACTAGGTCTTTAGCTTAGGGGTGTAGATACTCTAGAAGTAGTAAGCAACGCATCCTTTATAGATAATACACTTGATTGTAAGAGTTTACAAGGATATATTATTAAGCTATTTAGCGGCTTAATTGCCTGGAAAGCAAGCAAGCAAGATATAGTCACTATATTAACAACAGAGGCTAAACTTCTAGCGCTTTTATAAGTGGCTAAGGAGGCTATCTTTACTTCACGATTACTCTAGGAGCTCTAGATCGCTATAAGCAATTACCTAATTATAATTAACTGCGATAATTAACAAACTATTCGCCTAGTTACTAAAGAGATCGTAAAGCTGCAGACCAAGCTCCGCCATGTAGATATCCATAATTACTAGCTAAGACAAGAAGTCACACTTAGGATAATTAAGGTAGACTATTAACGCTTAGAGGACATGGTTGCAGATGGACTTACAAAGGCCCTGCTAGTAAATAAATAGAGCAAGTTTCTAAATAAGCTAGGACTTAAAGATATATTAGACAAGATTACTAATTAAGAGATTACCCTGCAGGATCTACAGCAAAGGATAGAGGCCTTTAAGTTAGAATAATAGACAGATAAATAATGCGAAGGTCCAGCTTGAGGATAAGCCCAAGCTAAGGGGGTGTGTCCGATTATATGGCCTCTATCTGTTATGGATATAAGGCTGGAGCACTCTCTCTTTTGTACTATTCTAAATAGGGCTAGCGCTGC
Organism: Bimuria novae-zelandiae CBS 107.79; assembly: GCA_010015655.1. NCBI lineage: Eukaryota > Fungi > Ascomycota > Dothideomycetes > Pleosporales > Didymosphaeriaceae > Bimuria > Bimuria novae-zelandiae. Next base: position 118,636 of record ML976783.1, read on the forward strand.
AGCGGCACTTATTTGGAGCCTCGCACACATCTGTATTCCAGACATAGACAGAACACGAACATCATTAATAAATTATCACAACCATTAATTCTCATCATTGCATTATCTTAAAGTGACAGAACACTATCAAATCTGACATATCGCGAGAAGCTTAAAGAGTTGCTATAGGGCTAGCTAAATACCTACCTAGATAAAATGCAGGCTTTCTTATATAATAATTATAACGTAAAAGCCTTATAAATAACTATTTAAGAGACCCTTGCTAGCATAAGGTAAAGTTAAAAAGTAGTAACTAAAGTAGTAGCTAAGCGTAATATAGTTTTTAATTAAGCGTTTTAAGCTTGCTACTAGCCAGCGTATAAGGTAAAGTAAGTAATAATACTTAATAAAAGCGCTTATAATAAGCGTATAAGTAATTATAAGTATACCTAGTTAGAGGTAAATATACTAGTTTAAATATTATATTTAGTATAAAGGTTAGAGAGGTAGAGCTTGCTACTAGCTATAGACATTAATAAATATTTTAATTACTTTATTTATTAAGGAGCAATCACGGCGGAGCTAATAAAAAAGTTTATAGCTAGTAAAATACTACTATATTACACGTCGTACCTAAGCCCACGCTTAGTAATTATAATAAATAACGCTTTTATTTATTAATTAGCTAGAATTTAATATCTTTATTTAGACGGTAAAGTAGTACTTAAGTACTTACTATTATACTTACCTAATATAAATCTAATTAAGCAGAGCTTTAAGACGTTAAAGTTATAAATAAAAAAGAACCTCTAGCTGGCGCCTATCTTTTAAGATTTCTTATACTTTTTAGAGTTAGGCGTGCAGGAGGTTTGCTACAATAACGTACGGGCGAGAAAGTACTTCAGCCACTTAGGCTAGTAGATGTAAGGTGTATAAGAGATAAAGAGCTTAAGCGATTAACGCGTTATTATTAAGTATAAATATTACTAAGTATTACGATAGTAGCCCGTGCGGACTTAGTATTTACTAGCGTTAAGTTATTTATATTATAGTTTTATATAATTCTATTAATAAGTTAATTTAATATATATATACTTAGGCAATAACTTCCTTAAAATTAACTTTTATAGGCTAGAATTAGTAAAATAAAGAATATAAATTTCTTAATAAAAGTACTTATAACGCGACTTATATCTAGAAGTAATTAATAATATAACTAAAGCGTAAAGTATAAGTAACTATAAAATTAACGTTTGTAATCTAGCCTTAAGCTTTAGTAACTTCTTATATTTATTATATAAATAAGCTCTCCTCGCCCTTATCCTTGTCCTCTTGCTTGTTTCGCTCCTTACGCTCCTTACGCTTCTTACGCTCTATACGCTCTTTCTTCTTTTTTATATTTTTTAGGCACTAAGCTTTTTACTTTAAAGTTAGTTTTTTAAATTTACGCTGCTAGCAGATAGCATATACTTAAAATTTAAGTAATAAAGGTAGTAGTAGCTCTTATACCTTTTATTATAAAATATATAGTATGCTAGCCTTTAAGAGATCTATAACCACGTTAAGGTTAATTCTATTATTCTTAACTATAGTAAAGACTTTTCTTATATCTTTATAATCTTTATGTGGATCCTTGTCGAGCCACTACTATAGGAAAAGCAGTGTTATATAATAAAGCTCTTTTATATTACTATATGTTAATAGATCCTACGTTAAAACTAGTAAGTTCTTTAGTAGGTAATCAGGCTCTTGCTACTGAGCAGGCAATTATTAAAATAACTAACTTTATACTAATTAACTTACTATAAATATAATTAGTAATTTAAATATATCTTTTATTATAGGCTTGCTATTAAAGTTACTCTTCCTCCGCCGTCGCCTAGCCTGCTCACGAGACCTCGCTATTATTAACCAAACGTTGTCTAACGGCGCTGCAACTGTACACCTTTATAGCGACACCTCGCGGGCCCATATGGCGACTATATTGCCCTCGACGGGTATATGATCGGAGAATCGCACTACCAACAATTTAGTACGCTAAAAGTAGCACACATGGGCGTAGTTCGAGCATATAGTGTCCTGGCACCTTTACGCGTTCTGTATTTAAATAGCTAGCCTATTACCTATTTAATTAATTACTATAACGTCTAGTAGCTTAGCAAGTTAGTAATTAGTAGTAGTAAGTTATACTTAAGAGCCTTACGGGCTACCTATACGTAATTAACTTAAAATAGGTACCTAAAGTAACTTTAGTAATAGTACTAAATTAAAATTTATATACGTAGTAGCCCCTAGGGATACTAATTATAGTAACTCTTTTACGCTAGTTTTTATATTAGTAAAATATAAGTAACTCTCTTTACGTTTAAAAGTTTTTACTATTGTTAGGATCCGAGCGACCTACAAGTGTCGAGGACCAACGATGGGCAGCCGCGGGGTAACCATCGGTGGGACTGCACTACCGAGGTCACGTGATCTACTATCCCGCCAAGAATACCATCCCGGATGGCACAACCCTCCCGGATAGCACAACCCTCCTAGATGGCATAACCATCCAGGATAGCACAGGATTATGGGATAGCAGGAAAAGGATTAAATATATAAACCCACATAAATACTTTTACGGTATTCGTGTTTAACCTGTTTATTAATCTATCGTTTAGATCTGAATAAGCAACCTTGTTGATTTGATTATGCTATACACACCTTTAATACTAACGCCCTAGTGACAAGCGCAAGCTATTACTACAACCCTCTCCTGTCCTACCAGTATTCCTGCCCGAGAACCAACCTTAGCCCCTTAGGGATTAGCTATCTCTTTGGGATCTTAACAACTATATAATCCTTTACTAAAGTTTAACTTAAATATATAATAATAGTAAGGCTTTTAATAAAGACTTTTTCCTAGGTACTTATTTTTATAATAATACTATTAGCCTATCTCTACACTTTGCCTATTATTAGGCTTTTAAGTAGTTACTTATAGTTACTATCCTCTACGCTATTAACTATCTTATTATTATAATACGCTTTATAGTAACACCTTATATAAGTTTTATTAATTACTTTAATAAGCTCCTTATCTAATTATTATATAAAAGGACCTAGATAGGCTAATAATAGGCTATTCTTTAAGTATATTTTTTACTCCTTAACGTTTTTATTTTTAAATTACTCTACCTTAGCTACCTTAGTAGTAATTATATAATTAGCTTTATTTATTATTTTTTATAAAGGTGCCCTAGCCTTTACTTTTTTAAAAGTCTTTTTATAAAGTAACTTTATTATATATAACTTTTTAGCTACCTGCGTTGCTTAGGGTAGATTCTTACCCTCCTTAAATACCTAAGTACTTTTATGTTTATAACTTTTAGCTAGCATTATAATAATCCTTAAGGATAATAGCAGGATATTATTTAAAGGATAAATTTATATATAGTATCTAATTATTTAGAAAAATAGGTGGGGTCAAATGACGCGCAGGAAGCGATTACCTAACAAGCGCCCAGGTCACATGGTGAGCGGGAATTTACGAAACCACCGATAAGATCAGAAAGACTTGGCACCGTTCTCACCCTAAGGTTTAACAGCTCGAGCCATTCCAGCTTGCGCAAAAGCCTGCAGAGGGCGGACGCACACCCAGAGCAGCACGAACCCAAAGCTGCCATCCTCGCCGTCGGTGCAGCCATGCACGCTCTTCCAAGCGAGGGTACCAGACCTGAACAAAGTGCCCAGGTCCGCCATTGTACCCGCACCCAGCAGGAACACCCGAATCTGGTATCTCCTTCCTCGCAGCCACAGCCCGTAAGAGCACCCTCATCCGCAGTGTAGAACAGGCGACGCGCCGCGTCCAGCTGCGGGGCGTGTGCGCGCGTTATACCCGAGATGCAGCCGAGGACGCCAGCTCTAGGCCATCAGCGATGCCATCTCCCTCAGCGCTGAGCGATGTGCGAGCGAATCCAGCGAGCCCTTATGGAGGCCTGGCCGATGCGAAGGACGCACGATGCGTGATGTAGTGTGCGAGGCGAGCGAGCGAACAGGCGGCGCGCGCAACGTCTAGGTTATCGGCGGTCGAGGTGGTGTGCTGGTGGCATCGCGGCTACGTACGAGGTATTGGGTTACACCTCTGTGGATGTGTGGGTGGGCGGCGTGCCAACTTGTTCGAGGAGACAAAGGTGACGGCGGCCGTGTGAGCGGTAGGAAGGGTGTGAGCGGACGGTAGGATCAGCACACTCCAGGGCTGCAGTAAACTTGAGATGTAGAAGATTTGCATTGGACGGCGGCTATAAAGTAATATTCGTCGCTTACAGAAAAGTAGAGGGTCTCACGTCGATACATCAACTCTGTCAGTCTATCCAACCGAGGAGATGTGGCACGGTCACTTCGGTGTGGCTTGACTCACTAGCCACGAGCTCTATCGACCTAAGTACTTTAATTACTACTAATATCATACGTGTCAGATTTAAGGGTGTTCTTCATAGATTAGAATAATTATTAATTTTTCCGCTATAGGAGGGAGCATCCTCTATATAATCATAAGGACATCCCTTGCTTTATTGTAGAATATATCTTGTATAAGGGAGGAATGTATCTCGTGCAAGAGAGGAATGTATCTTATATAAGGGTACAGGCGCGCCAGCCACCTTGCAAGCGCAAAGGACCATATAATTAGATACACCCCCCTAGCTTAGGCTTATCCTTAAGCTAGAGATTATCTATTAGTAATTAGATAGTTTTATAGTTTAATTTTAAAAGCCTCTAATTTTTGCTATAGCTTAAGCAGGTTAATTTTTTATTTTTTATTTTATTCTTAATCTCTATAAGTTTTAGTTTATTTAGAAACTTCCTCTATTTATTGGGTAGTAAAGTCTTTATAAGTCTATCTATAATTATATCTTTTAATCATTAATAGTCTAACCTAATTATCCTTAGTACGACCTTTTAACTTAGCTAATAATTATAAATATCTATATAATGGAGCTTTGTTTGTAACTTAGCAATCTCTTTAATAATAAGGTATATTATTTACTATTTATTATGATTAATTATAATGAAAGACTTACTAAGTTTAATCTTTAGCTCCTTTAGTAATAATAAGATAAATATAGCCTCCTTAGCAACCTGCGAGTGAGCTAGTAATTTAGCTTTAATTATTAATATAGTAACTATATCTTGCTTAATTACTTTCTAAGTAATTATGCTACTAAAAAGATTAATAATATATTCTTCCGAGCACTTGTAATAAAGTATATTATTATTAAAAAACGCGTTACTTACTATTTTTGTTATGGGGCGCTCTCGCTTGATCCGATCCAGGTTAGGGTAGTAAGGTAATTAGGGGTCTTATAGATTATTTAGTAGTATAAGTTAATGCGACACTTAGCGCGTAGCTAAATAATTTAATCTTATCATAAATAAAATAACTATTAGTCTATATAGGAGAACGTACTTACATAAAAAATATGTAAGTTAACTATAAGGAGCGTATAATAGGAAACTATTCTATGTATATATATATCTTGCTTGCTTAGTTACTTAGCACTACTAATTAACTAAGTAGTTATGTGCCTTACTTAGTTACTTAGTACTACTAATCTACTAAGTAGTTATATAATCCTAAGACTAGCTCCTTAGCGTACTTATTAGCTTATTTCTTAACTACCTATCCTTATAAGCGCCTATCCCTTATTATTTTACTTTTAGTTTATAACACTATCCTCCCCTTTTTAGTCTTTATCCGCGAAAAATTATACCTACTAACTAAATAATTAGGACTTATTATTATTATAAACTTATATTTACTATTAAGGCATACGGAAGCGTTATAGTATTAAAGTATTTTAACTACTAAACCTACTCGTGGGTTTATAAGGTATTAGTTTATTTAGGAAAGTATAGTAATTGTCTAAAAAGGGGCGTAAAGTGCAACGTAGCTATTACTTATAATAAATTTTCTTATTTAGTTACTACAAAGCGAAAATTAAATATATAAATTCTAAAAGTATAAAAAGAGTAAAATATAGTATTTAAGGCTATATGCGTAGCATGCGCGAAAAAAAGCGCCTAGCTAAATAGTTAGTATTAAACGCAAAGTATACTAAAGAGGCGATTATTATTAAAAGCGCTACCTTAAAGAAATTAGAGGGAGACCTGCCTTAGCCTTCCTAGCCTAACGACCCTGCTAAGCTAACTCTAGCTATCTGGTTAGTTATAGAGGAGCTCCCTCCTAACTTCTGGGATAATCCGCCGTCCCTGGCATCCTAGACCCTCCTGGGACGCGGGGTGTCCAGGTGTTCCTTATAAAACCTATTTAGGGTAGCTTTGTAGTTAGTAAGTTCCTTGCTAGTTCTTATATATTATAGCTTTTTAGCTATCCTTCTTATTTTACTAGATACTTATACTGACGCCTAAATTTTTATGGATCCGTAATTACCTTAACTTTATACTCTTTATCCTTAAGTTTTAAATATAATTTTAATTTAGCGTTTAGTAGTGCTAGTTCTAATAATAATTTATAAAAGACTATGTGTATACGCGTATTAATAAGTAATTATAGTTTAAAATTTACTAGTCTTCTTACTTCTTAAACCTTAAATAGGTTTTTTTAAAAGTTTTCTAGTTTCTTGCTTAGTCCTATTATCTTAAGATTCTTTTATAAGAGGATAATTTTATCCCCTTTCTTAAAAGTTAGTTCCCTAATCCTTTTTCTATTTATTTATCTTATTATTTACTTATTACGTTATGCAATATTTTAGCGTAATGCTTTATACAGGTCCTATATAAGTCTTGCCTTATTAGCTATGTCCTTCGCAACGCTTTTAATGTCTAATAGATCCTGGTAAGTTATTAGCTTACATTCGTGATTAGCGTAGTATGGCGAGTATCCTGTAGTTGCCGATCTTGCACTATTATATGCTAGTTAGGCTATTAGTAATAGCTTAACCTAATTATCCTAAAGCTTATTTACGTATATTTAGAAGTACTATTCTAACGTCTAATTTATTCGCTTAGTTTAGCTATCTATTTTAGGATGGAAGCTTGTTGTAAGCTTATATTTAATTCCTAATTTAGCTATAAACGTGGTCTAATATAATAATGTAAATATCTTGGCCTTGTCTATAATAAACTTATCTAGTTGTCTAACCTGTAATATTAGCTCTTATTCCACTATATAGGCTAATTCTTCTACTAATATAGCTATTTAATTAGCACGAACCTTAACTCCTTAGTTAGTTAATAGATTATAATTAAAATAAAGTTATAGGGTTTCTTATTCCCTAGTACTAATTATGCTAGTAACTTTATAATAAAGTTTATAGTTACGCTTAACTATAGTCTTAGGGGTGGCTATAATAGTTATAAAAGGCCGTAGGGCTTATGTCTCTTAGGCTTATTTTTATAACAGGCTAAATAGTTACCTAGTACCTTCTATACTATCTGGCGTAGCCTAGGGATGGCATATTCGTTTATAATTCTACGTGTTGTTTTAGCAATCTTTAGGTATCCCTAGTACTTATCTTTATATAGTTTTTTAATTAGTAGCGGGGCGACCTGCTTATTAATCTAGATCCTAGTTTAATAGTCTTGTGCTATTAATTTTATAGCCTTATAAAGATTATATACTTATTAATTTCCGTCCTTAAGTTAGCTATAGTCCTAAAAAGACCTTTATAAGTAGTCCTTAATAAGTAAAGTCTACGCGTCGTACTTCTAGCATTAGCGTACGTTACGTTTTATTATAATATAACATTTTATTGCTATCCTTAGTAAGAACTATATTATAGTTAAAGTTACTTTCTTCTTTTATAAGATCTAATTGTCTACTAAGAGCATTTACTACTCTATTAGCTATTCCTGCTAGATATGTAATGTAGAAGTTATATTTTACCAACTATTCTAACTATCTAGCTTATTTATAGTTTAGCATTTTCATTGTCGTAAAGCGTGTAGGGTTTAAGTAGTCTAAAAATACCTCTACCTAATATTTTACTTCTTTAAGCTATGCTTTCTATTACTTAAAACAGTTAATAATTACTAGGAGTTCCTTATTATAAATCTTATAATTAAGCTCTGCTTCTAAGAGCTTACTAGAATGATAAAACGCTAGTCTCTATTTCTTGTTATTATATTCTTATAGGAGTACGGCTTTTAGCGCGTAGTCTAATGCGTTAGTGTATATGCGATGTCTTCGCTCTAGGGCGTATATCTATATAGTGACGCTATTAGGAATAAGCGTTTTAATTTTTCAAAAGCTTCCTTTTCTATTTTTTATATTAGTTGCTATTTGCTAGTTTTTGTAAATTCTGTTAATAGGGCGGATATCTTAAAGTAGTTCCTAATAAATTTGCAATAGAAGTTAGTAAAGCCAAAAAATACTAGATATTTTTTACTAATTTTAGTAGTAGCTATTCTTCTATTATCGTAATTTTTTTAGGTCTATTTTAACGCCTTTTCGGGATATAATAAATCCTAAAAATTCTAGTTTAGTAATATAAAACTTGCACTTCTTAAGGTGTAGAAGTAATTTATACTCTTATAGTTTTTTAAACACCTTTTAAACGTGTTCTTTATGTTCGTCTAAGGAACTACTTAAATAGATTAATCTATTGTCTAGATATACTATAACGAATATATCTAAGTATTTATATAAGACTTAATTTATAAGTTCTTAAAAGGTTACTGGGGCTTTCGTTAGACCTATTAGCATAACCGTATACTTAAAAAAACTATATTAAGTACGAAAGAGAGTTTTCTATTTATATTCTTTTATTATTTATATCCTGTAAAATCTATTTTAGATATTAAATTTTATAAACTACTTAGCTCCTTGGAGTTAATTTATAAGCTCTGTAATTAAGGGTAATAAGTATTAGTTTTTAACCGATAGGACGTTTAATTATCTATAGTCTATATAGAGTCGAAGCCAACTATCTTTCTTAGATATAAAGAGTATAGGGAATGTCACAGGACTCTAACTAGGCCTTTATTTCCCTAAGCGAAGATTTTTCTCTAATAGCTCTTTTAATTCCTATTCCTAGTTTTATGTAAGGGGCCTTAGGCGCTTTAGCTATAGCTTAGCTCCTTCTACTAGTAGTATCTTATAATCTTACTCTTAGTGTTTAGGTAGGATAGTCTTATTATATTCCTTGTATTCTTCTAGTAGACTAGGGCTTTTATTATTTATTTAAACTAATTATACCTATATATAGCGCACCTAATCTAGGTGTCGCTTAGTAATCCTTTTTATTTAATAAAATAATACTTTTTATATTATAAATATTAGGTTCTCCTTCCTTGCCTAGGGTTCCTGGAGGGTTTTCTTTTGCTAGGGCTCGTCTTAAGCTGTCTTTAGCGTATTCTAAGGTAGGATTATCTTTTTATACTAATTTATTTCCAGATAATATTGCTCTAACTATTTATATCTAATAATGGCTTTAATGTCTCCTATCTCTGCGATAGTAAAATCATGTTAGCTCTTTAGGCCTTCTATATTAACTTATACTAGCGCTGTTTCAAGACGTAGCTAACTATTACTATATTCCTATAATCTGGTCTTATCCGTAAGTCTTATTTATAGCGGTATCCTTTTATTATAATATAGTATATTATATTTCTTAACTACTTATAGGGTAATTAAATACGCGTTTACCCTTAGGTTAATAAGTACTATAATATAATACCTATGCACTATAATGTTCTTAATTAAGTTTTTTTTAACTTAGCTAGTGTCTACTTAATAAGCTATAATAATTATATTATTACTAGTGTGGCTTGTTGCCTAGCGATAATTTAGTTTTTTAAGTTCTTAGACTTACTATAGGCTTTCTATAAGGCTTCTGCCTCCTAGATCTAGTTCTTAACTTAGGCTAGCTTTAAAATTTCTTTAATTTAGTACTATTTATATAATTAGTAATACGTGTTAAGCACCTTGCGGATTCGCTTAAACTCGTGTACGGAATCTATTTTATGTTAGATATAGTAGGGTGTTAGGCACTCCTTTTAAGATAATAGGTAGTATTTAGGATATTCTCCTGTAGAGGCTGCTTCTTCCTGTAAACTTAAGTATACTAGACACTAAGGGTTATATTAGTTTTATTTAATTAGCATGTGACCTGCGTCTCTTCTAGGTTATATATTTCTTATTATCGTATTAAGGTTACGAGGGTCTAGGCCCTAAGAAAACTATTCTATTTTAAACTTTTATTACTTATATAGCTTACAAGTATTATTAAAATACTAATATTAACTATTTTACTTATAGTACTTAAACTAGTATATAGGAAAGTACTTATAGTAGTTATTTAGCACGTTGCACTTACTTTTTTTTAATTAGTAATAGTTTAATGTTTTTAAGATATAGGTAGCTTTAACTTAAGCTTTAAAATACTATTAGTATCCTTTACGTATATATTACTACTACTTAGCGCGTTCGTGCTATTCCAGTATTATAATCTGTAATGGGCTATGCCCAGTTGTTGCCTTGGATCCTTGACCCTCGGTTATGCAAATCCTAGATATATAAGTTTAACGCCTAAAGCTTAACTTTAGACTTTCTATTAAATTTATAATTATTTTTTTAGCACCTTTAGCTCCTTAAGCACTTAGCCTTTTATATTAAATTTAATTACTTCTACCTATCGCGGGATAAGTAGATTTTTAGTATAATTATAGACTAAACCTATAAAGTAGTACACGAAGTTAAAGAACTTACGTAGATAGATACTATAAAGGTAACGCCTAAACCGGCGAGGAAATAAAACCTTCCCTAGTAAGTAATTAAAAAGGAGTCCTAATAGATAGTTAACGCTAGCAAGACTATCTTTACTAAATAAAGAAGTTATAAAAATAAGAATAAGACCTTTTACTAAAGGTCCGCGTCTTAGCGCGAATAATTATACGTAGCAAGCTATTAGCTTATAAAGAAGTAATATTTAGGAAAATAAAAGGATAGCCTCTTTATTTATAACTAAACTTTAGGCATCGGGAGTTAATAAGAATAAAATATAATAATTTTTAAGTAAGATTAAAGCACTTATTAACTTTTAAGATATTTTTTAAACTCTACTATAAGGAGTAAGAGGACTAACTAAAGAAATAGTAAAAGAGCGCTAAAAACCCCTAATAATATAATAATACTCTTAAAAGATAGAAGGTACAAATTAGCTATTAAAAGTAGACTAATAAATAGAGCTACTAAAGAGATTAATAGTAGAGCTTATCTTAAACTAAGGAAAAAGCCACCGCCCTAAAATCCCTAACCTAGCCTATTTTAATAGTAAACGATAAGATTACTACTACTTTAAGATAGTAATATAATATAAGCTCCTAGAGGATAGGGACTGCCTTAGAAATATACTTAAATATATTATTAGTTAATTAACAGGACATGCAGCGATAGTAGGAATTATATACTTAAACTACTACCTAAGGTACACTAAAGCTAACTTCTAGAAGCTACTAAACTATAACTTTTATAACTACCTGGTAAAAGAAATCGCGCGTAACTACTTACTTATAATATAATAAGGGAACTAGAAGCTTCGTAACTTTAACTTTAACTTTAATAACTATACTATAAAAGCCAAGGAGTATAGTTAGGAGATTTTAAAAAATTTATACCTTTAAAGCCTTTATAAGAACTTACGGGACTAAATAGTTATAGTAAATATAAATAATAATTAAGACCTGTAAGGAGTCTAGAAGAGAGTTAATAAGATTAAAAAAAACCTTTTCTAAAATATATTATAGCTACTAAAGTTTTCTTCTAAGAACAGGGCGCTAGACAAAATAAATTAGGAACCTACCTAAGCTAACCCTAGAAGGATGTCCGGTTAATAAAGCCAAGACAAAAGATACTAAGTAATAGATAGAGCTACAGGGCACAGGTCTAGTAATACCTAGAAACGAGCCACGTGGGTGTCGCGCGAGGTAATAGAAATCTATAAGAAGAATAGTTCCTATTTTTATTATAGAGATACAGGACATCGCGTAAAGTAGTATAAACTTTTACTTATAATAAAGCTAGCATAAGTTCGCGCTGCTATACTTACTATTAAAAGATCCTTTAATAAATAGTTTAATATAGTCTTTACTAATTTAGAAAACTAGGTCCTCTTAGTAATAGTCGCCGCTAGGAGGTAGAAGTAAGAAAAGAGAAAAAAATAAGTTTTAATAACTTTTAAAAGCTATAGCTAGACTTAATATTAGTAATAGTACACTTACTTATTAATAACATTATGTTTATATTAATAATAATTAATTTAGGTTATTTAACCTTTAAATTTATATTAAAAAAACTTATAATAAAAGCCTACCTACAGCGCAAGAACCTACCCTATTTATAAAAAGTTATTAGCATTAGAGGCATGCGACTCTTCGTACGCGAAGTAGTCTAATGAAAAGTAAATATTAATAGCTATATAAAATTAATATAGCTATACGTCTTACCTAACGATAGGTTATACGACCTAATCCTTAGCCTAACCTAAATAAAAAAGAATAGGGTTAAACTGGCCCTAGTAAAGAAATTAATCTAGATTAGAAGTTTAGGCACTCGTATCTATAACTAAAAAGGTAAGAAACTATTAATAAAGCCCTAAGGGGTATTAGCTATAGCCTTTATAGCCCTAGATTAGCGTAATTAACGCCTAAGAAATAAGGCTGAGGTGTTTTCTATATTAATAAAGGATATACAGAAGGCGTTAACCCGTAAGCTAAAGGTAAACCTATAGGAGTTATTACCTAAAGCTTTTAAGGACTTATAGCGTATCTTTTATAGGGAATAAGCTAACAAGCTCCCCTGCACTATGGACCTAGAGTGGATCTTTTTATCCCTCTCGTGGAAAAGAATAGCGAGACCCTAAAGATCCCCTATAGCCCTCTATTTAATATGTTTCGCGAAGAGTTGCTCGTTCTTTAAAAAAAGCTTACTAAATACTTAAATAAAGGCTTTATTTAGGTAAGCAAGTCTAGCACCGCCACTTTAGTATTATTTACTAAGAAATCTAGTAAAGGACTATACTTTTATATTAATTATTAAGCCCTAAACGCTATCTTAAAGAAGAACTAGTACTCTTTACTATTAATTAATAAGACCCTTTAGCTCCTCGTAAAGGCTAAATAGTTTAGTAAACTTAATATAATTTAATCCTTTTATAAGCTTTAGATAGCGAAAGGTGAGGAATAAAAAATAGCGTTTAGAACCTAATTTAGTCTCTATAAGTAGTTAGTAGTTCCTTTTAGCCTAGCCAACGCGCTAAGTATATTTTAGTAGTATATTAACTAGGTGCTAAAAGAGTACCTTAATAACTACTACTTAGCGTATATAAATAATGTTCTTATCTTCTCTAGTGGCAGCCAAAAAGACTATAAAAAGAAAGTACGTACTACAATTTAGAAGTTAGGGGCCGCAGGACTACATTTAGATATTAAAAAATCTAAGTTCTACGTTAAAAATATTAAGTACCTTAAATTTATTATAAAAGTTAATAAGGGCGTAAGCATAGACCTAGATAAAGTCTAAGTAATTTAGGAATAGGAGCTACTAACTTTAGTAAAGGAAGTCTAGAGCTTTATAGGCTTTGCAAACTTTTATTAGAGATTTATATAAAATTTCTCTAGTATAGTAAGCCCCCTTATAAAGCTTACTAGTAAAGGAGTAGAATTTATCTAGGGATAAAAGTAGCAGCATATATTTAACTTTTTAAAAATAGTATTTTATATAGACCCCGCGCTAGCCTACTTTAACCCTAAATAAGAATTAGTACTAGAAGTAGACGCTTTTAGCTAGTTAATTAGAGAATATTTCTCTTAATGAAATAATAATAGGATTCTGCGCCTAGTAGCTTATTTCTTAGTAAAGAATAGCCTAGTAGAATATAACTACGCTATCTATAATAAAGAAATGCTTATAGTTATTAAATACGTAGACGAATAGGACTATATGTATTAAGTAGTAAAGTACCTTATAGTTTATACTAATTATAAGAACCTTATGTATTTCGCTACTAAATAAAGGTTAGATATACGACACGTTTAGTAGGTAAATACACTTAGCTATATTAATATAACGTTTATATATAAACTAGGGTTAGTAAACTCTAGGGCAAATACTCTCTCCTAGAGAGACTAAGACCTACTAAAGGATAGTAGAGATAATAGATTAAAATTAAGGCACTTTATGCTTTTTTAAGAGACTACTAAAAAAATAGCTTAAAGTCTTGTATCCCTTAAATACCTACTACTATAGAGGAACCTAACTATACTAAAATAGATAAGGACCTAGTGCTTGCTTACCTAACACGCCTTAAACTACCTATATTAACTCTTTAAGGAGGTAATAGCCCTACTAAGCGACGCGAACTAGACTTTAATACTATATAGTAAGAGGTAAAACGCGATAAAGATAGTGCGTATAGCAAAATAAAGGCCTGCGTTAAGAACAGGCTTAGGAAGTTTAAACCTAGGTAGAAGTTATTTATTAGTATCTTAGAATGTAGTATAGATAACTAAGGGTACCTACGCTATAAGTTAAGATAATAAATACTATAATTAAAACTTTTATAAATAAAGCTAATAGCGGTCGCGTATAGTTCTCTAGCTTTAGGATACTTAAAATAAAAAAATACTTATAAGATTCTTACTCGACACTACTTCTTCTTAGGAATATCTAACTAAGTAAGGTAGTATATTAAGAACTATAATATTTATAGAAGAATTAAGCTATAAAGAGAAGTAAAATAGGGCCTGCTAAAGCCCTTACTACTACCTAAACAAGGATAGAAGGATATGATAATAGATTTTATTATTACTCTACTCGAGAGTAATAGCTGCACGAATATTATAATAATTATAAATATATTTAGTAAGGACTTTAAGTTTATTAATTTCTTAAATTTTAATATATCTATAGTTACGATAGCGTTTCTTTAATACTAGATAGTAGACTACTTCTTTCCCTCCTCTATTATATCGGACCGCGGGGGACAATTCGTAAGCGAATTTTAGACTACACTCTGTAAATAAGCAGGTATTAATTAAAGACTATCTATAGTAAAGCACCTAGAGACGGACGAGTAAATAAAATAGATAAACTCTATTCTTAAAGCCTACCTCCGGGCGCACTATAACTAGTAATAAGATAATTAGATAAAGTAGCTTTTTGTAGCCTAGATAGCTATTAAAGGGCGAGAAGCTATATTAATAGGAGTTAGCTTATTTTTCCTATCTTATAGCTAGAACGTTAAACTAGTTAAGAACTTTAGGGCATAGAAATTAGCCTTAGAGCTTAAAACTAACGCAAAAAAGGCTGCGAAAGTAATAATAAAGAAGTTTAAAAAGGTTTTTAATTTTACTTAGGTAAAAATAATAATAGCCTAATAAGAACAAGAGCGCCTAGCGAACTATTAATATAAAAACGCTTTAATCTTAAAAGAAGGAGATAAAATATAGCTAAAGTATAAGAACTACTTCTAAAACTAACGTCTAAGTAAGAAGCTTAACTAGAGGTAAAGAAAGTTTACTATAAAAAAAGTAATAAACTTCTATATAGTAGAACTAGACGTCCTGCCAAACATGCACCTAAGGTTCTACATAGACAGGTTAAAGTTAGCCTTATTAAACTCTCTCCCTAGCTAAACCACTAATAACGCCCAGCCCGAAGCAATTATAATAAAAGAGGGGGAAAAGAAGTATAGTATAATTAATATATATAAAGAACACTAGTCCCGTAGAGGTAAAAGGGTAGAATACTTAGTATAGTAAAAAAACTACTCTTAAAGAACTTAGGAACCTCGTAGGAACCTTAACTAAGCCACTATATTAAACTATTAAGAGAAGTTTACTAAGCTATATTAAAATTATAATAGAAAACTCTTAATAGGATTCTATCGCGATATCCCCTAAATTAGCTTTTATTAGGGCCTAAAGGAGGCTCTACGATGCCTGCCTTACTAAGCCAAAAAATTTAGCTAAATAAAGGTGTCTAAGATAAGGTTAGGAATAACATTATTAAAGGATAAAGTTAAGTATTAGGGAAAGAAGTTAAGAAGGAATTCTAAAAAAGTAACTTAAAAAATCCTTAAAACTACTAAGAATAATAAAGGGACTAAATAATTCTTATAGTAATAAGGGATAACCCTTACGAAAGAAGTAAGCTTTAAAAGTAAACTAAAATAAGAAGAAGAGAGGAACTAGGTAGAAAAAGTATTTTTAACTACTAAAAAAAAAGTAAAACCCTCTTTAATAATATTTAGGTCTACTTTTCCGCCCTCTAATATACTACTAAAGTTAAGGAAGCTATTATCCTCCTTACTTAGGCACTTCTTAATTATAATAGCCTAAAGCTACTAGCGCAAGCCTTAGTAGACTTAAATAAATATATTAGCTCCCGCAAGGATATTATTTATTATTTAAAGACTATCTATTATAATGCCCTTATCTACTACCACGAACTTACTAGAGAGCTACACGATATTAGCCTTAAAAGATAGCTTTATTATTTAAAAGGAACTTATAGAAGGGTTTTTATACTCTTAATAAAATACTTTAAAGTTAGTATTATAAATTTAAAAAAGGTTAAAAGTCTTTTTAACCGCGATAGCAATGCGCTTTAAAAGCTAAATAGCCTTAAAAAATAGTAATAGGGCCTAAAGTAGTAGTAGTCTTACTCTTAAAGCAGGTATAGTAATTAATAATAGTAACCTTATAAGTAGAATAGAACGCGTTAAGGTTAGTAAAAAAAGCCTTCTATTCTTAGCTACTTTTTAAAACCTTATTTACAAAGTATCTTATACTAATAACTATAATATTAGCGAACTCTTCGCGGCTAACTTTATTAAGAGTAGGCTAAATCTAGGTAAGGGAAGGAGTTAGTAAAGTACACCTTAAAGTGATCTAGAATAAGTTAGACTAAAGTATACTTATTTAGTGTAGCTAGTAAGCTTATAGGTATAGCACTCTTTATAGGATACTATCTTGCCTACTAGCACCTACTAATAGATGCGTTTATAAGTAACGTAGTTAATATACTAGCGCTTAATTATCACGCGTAATAAGATTAGACCCTAGAAGCTAAGCTTGTTAAGTTAGCAAGTGTGAACACCTAGGCTAATAAAAAACTAAGAAAGAGGTTAGAAGAGTAAAGAGGCAAGTTAGAAGGTAAGTAAAAGTAAAAAAAGTATAAAAAAAGTCTAGAACTTACTTCGCGAGCTTTAAAAGGACTAAACTTCTTAGTAAGCTAGCTAAAAAGGATTACGTTAGCGTTAAACATAGTAGCTTTATTTTAAAAAAGCTTAGTCTTCTTAAGTTAGTAGCTAAGTAACTATAATAGGGACGGGCCTTTCTTTATCTTATTATTAGAGTTAGTAGCACGCCTCTAACGCTTAAGCATCTTTATTACATAACTATTACGTAAAGGGCTAGCTATCTTATTAAAATAGTAAGGGGAATTAGGTCGCGAAGTTAAGAAAGACTAAATTAAAAGTAAAACGTTATAGCGCACGAAGTTAAGCTAAGAAAAAAAAAATAAAAAAATAAAGTCTAGAAGCTAAGTAAGAAGTAATTTTATATATATAATAATAAGTAAACGCACTAGCGCGAACACACTACTATAGTAATTACTTATAGTAAGGACATAAAATTAGACACGTAAGAACGGAACTAGTAAGAGGTTTATAATAATAAGAGGATTATAAGTGGATAATAAAATAACTACGAAGCTACATAAATAAGATAAGACGTAGAGATTTTTTTTTTTACCCTTAATAAAGGGAAGGGAGGTACATAATAGGCTACGTCTAGTTATTACCTTAAATCCTTAACCCTTAGTTATGCGAACCCTAGATATATAAGTTTAACGCATAAAGCTTAACTTTAGACTCTTTATCAAATTTATAAGTATTCTTCTGGCACCTTTGGCTCCTTGAGCACCCAGCCCCTTACATAATCTAGCGTAGGTAATGTCTTAGAGGACCCTATAGCTTCTTAGTAAGCTAATAGGCGTTCCACGCGTGTGGTCCCTAAATAACTACCTTTGTCTCGCACTAAGTCGAGTGGTGTAGTGTACTACTACTTATCTAGCAGATATTATTCTCTAGTTATTAGAAAATTTAGTATTCTTAAAGCGTTCTTCGTTCCTCCTCCTAGTCTATTAGTTCTAGAATCTTTTGTATAAGATTTACTTTATCGCTTTCTGCCGGCGTAAGGGTGGTTATAGCTACTTATAAGAGGTTAGTTATATTAACCCTAGTCTCTTAGCCTTTGCAGTCTTTGGCGAAGTAGTTTTATTTACTATATTAAAGGTAAGCTTTATTCTTAAACCTTTATACTTACTCTTTTTATAAAATGCTACTCTTATTCTAGTAGCCCTTTTTTAGCTTATATAGCTGCTTTCCTTTGCTATTTTTCTTTTTATACTATTAGGCTTTATTAGCTATAATAACGTCTCTGTCCCTATCCCTTATTATAGGTTGGGTACTAATTTCCTTTCTAGAGAGTAGTTAGGTACCCTGCTATTTTTCTAGCTTTCGTTTATATAGGGGATTATTTTCTTTAATAGTAATATTTATAAGCTCTTCTAGATAGTCTGCTTTTCTATAATAGACTAGTTTGTCTTTAACTATCTCCTTTAGCCTATTATAGTAGACAATTATAAGTAGGGCTTCTCTCTATATATTAAGTTCTGCTATAATTTATTTAAATTTTAAAATATAGTGTATCGCTAATTTTTCGTAGCGTAGGCGTTAAAGGCGTATTTTAGCCTAATATTCTTTATTAATTATACTAAATATTTTTTTATAGTCTTATAAAAGGCTTCCTAGTCCGTAAAGACATTCTTAGTAGTATCTAACTTATAGTTCTTAAGCTTGCCATACTTAAAGAAGTTATTAATTATTAGCCTAGCCTATATAGCTATCTTGTCCTGTATATTTATACAGATAACTAAGATCTTGTCTTATTCTATTTTAAACCTTCTTAGATTATAATAGATAAATAGCTCTATCTACATTAGAAACGTTCCTAGGTGTCTTTTTCTAGTATAGGGTTCTAGCTTAGAAACTTTTAGTTAATACCTTATATCTTTTTATCTACTTATTTTTTTACTTATCTCGTTAATAATTTCCTAAAGCTAGGCTATCTAAGCTACTTATTTAATAACTAGTTCTTCTAGTATCTTTTTTTTAATTAGCTAGGACTACTAAGGTTGTTAAGCTAGGTCCTACTATTATACTATAAGGTAGTTAAAGTGTTATAGGGCGCTCTCGCTTAGTCTAATCTAGGTTAGGGTAGTAAGGTAATAAGGTACCTTATAAATTATTTAGTAATATAAGTTAATGCGACACTTAGCGCGTAGCTAGATAATTTAATCTTATAATAAATAAGATAACTATTAGTCTATATAGGAGAACGTACTCGCATAGAAGATATATAAGTAAACCATAAGGAGCGTATAATAGAAAACCGTCCTATGTATATATATATCTTGCTTGCTTAGTTGCTCAGCACTACTAATTAACTAAGCAGTTACGTGTCTTGCTTGGTTACTTAGTACTACTAATCTACTAAGCAGTCACGTGATCCCGAGGCTAGCTCCTTAGTGTACTTATTAACCCGTTCCTTGGTCCCCTATCCTTATAAGCACGCATTAACCCTCTCTTTTACTAATATTAATTAACTTTAATCTCACTAGCGAGCCTTAATTATAAAAGTAGTTTAATTATTATTATTAGAATATTATAGTAACTCTTATAGTAATTAATAAGACGCGATATTGTTTTAATACATAAGGCTTAAGATATCTAGAGTCTTTAATTTAGTTAATCTTTAATAACTTTAAGTTATAGAAACTATTATAGGTTATAATTACTAGTAAGTGTAAATTTAGTATTTATTAATATTAAAGCAGCTTTAGCAGCTTGCTTTTATAACTTATTTTAAGTAATAATAAGGTTATTTATATTAAAAAAGATAATAATGCTATTGTTAATAAGATAGTATAGCTTATAGGGTACTATTTTAAAACTAATATCGCGGAGCGTTAATGTAAACTCTCTCTGCCAAAGTAGTAGAGATATGCGAAGCCCGTAGAGTGCTTTGTGTTAGAGAACTGTACCTGTCCGCGAATAATCGCAGGACATTCTTGTATAGATTTCTCTATCTAGTATTACGTAAACGAACGCGTTAGTAACGTCATGTTAAATAAGTGTTAAGTTAAAATAAGTTATAATCATTATAAGTATATAAAAACATTATTTTATAAGTATTATAGCATAGGTTTCTTATAAGGTAAAGTACTATTATTCATTACCTTTTATAACTAGTCTCGCCGTACACTTCTATAGTTAATAGTATTTATTATACTTATAGGTATAAACTAATATATAATTAAGGATCTAATATTCTACTACTTTTACTAAAGAAATAGCAACCTTACTTTAAGATTTTATTTTATAGTAACTCTAAAGAGAGGATCTTTTAGCTTTTTTTTTTTTTTAAATAATATAGTAGATAATCTTAAAGTTTATTTGTATAGATAGATAGTTCTAGTAGTGAGCTTTAGTAATATTTTTTACTAGTAGCAATGATGTGCTTTAGCTATACCTTATTAAGTATTTTTGTATTAATAAAATTATAGGGTCCTGCTTTTATGCTTACTATAAAGGCGATAGCCTAAAAGCTTATTTATTATTACTTAGTTTATACTATTAAGTGTAGTTTAGCTTAATTATCTCCTGCTATTAGTTATGCAAGGAGTATTATTAGTAGTAATATTAAAAGATATATTAAATACTTATACTTACCTTTAATATTTTATATATACTTAAAAGCTCCTTTAGACTGTTCTGTTAGCACTTTACTAATCATTTTATCCTTAAAAAAGGACTTAGTAGTTCGCTCCTGTTAAGGTAAGTAAGGTAAATTTACTAATTAGACCTAAGCTACTATTCCTTATAATATACTATATATAAAACTATATATTACATCTCTAATTCTACCTAAAAATATAGTATTCTCGTTAAATATTACGTCACGAGTCCTAATTATCTTTACTAAGGAAGAGACCTATATACTCTAGATATTAATTAGTCTATAGCTAACTAAATAGCCTATTTAAGCTTTAAGGTCTAGCCGCTAGAGCTTGCTCTTGCCACGTTTAGTGTTATTAGCTATAGTAAAGGCCTTATAGCTATAGACTTTTAAGGAAGCTTAATTAGGCTTCTTTAGCTAGGTAATAACGCTATTCTAAAAACATACTATTATAAAGAATACTTTGTATAGTAATTACTATTAATTAGCGTAGTTTAGCGTTTTATTATGGACGTAGACTATGACTTAGGTAAATTTAGGCTGCATTTATTGAGGTAGGTTAAAGTTAGGCTATATTATACGCGCTTTTCCCTTAATTACGCCGTTTAAGCGTTTAGCCATTTTATTTTATGCTTAAATATTAGGTACTAAGGTCTTTATCTTAATCCCTTACACTAAGGACTACTTCTTAATATCTACGTTAATAAAGTAGATCTTATTATTAGATTTCATTACTTTTACTATAATAGTATATTATATTTTTATAAATAGTATAAATTTACTAAGTAATTAATTAATAAAAAGTGCTAGGTAGTTATCGTTAAAGTGAAAGTTTTATATAATAGTAAAAATATAATTTATAATTAGTATTTAGATCTTCTGTTGATAGGGCTCTTACAGCTGGCTGTACATGGGGTGAGCATAGTGCGGCAAGGTAAGAGGTTTTATACGGTGTGCACAGCGTACGGAGTAATAGAGAGGATAACGGGTTCGTGTAATTGCTCTATCTCTCTATTGTACGAACGAAGGTGGCGATATTTTAGGAGGCGAGCTACGCACGGACATTATATAAGACAACCACGTGATCACGTGTTGGGCCTTATAGAATACCCTTTGCCGTATCGCCCCTGCGTACAGACATCTTCTCTATTATTAAGCTCTCTATTTTATAGTTATAAAAATTAATTATAATTTACTTATATAGGCCTTTCGTTAGCTCCTTAGCTTACTAGCGTATTTACTATTTTAATTTTACTTTACTATAAGTGTTAACGTACTTGACAAGCGAGCAGTCACCCCACTAAACTTTTCATAACGCGTTACCTTGTAATAATAATAGCTTAACTACCTTTTACTTAAATATTTTATAGTAAAGTAGATATCTTCCTTGCTATTTTAACTATTAATTAAGACTAGATCTAAAGCGTATAATGCGCTATAGTAATATATAACGTCTCTTAAAGTACACTACGTAGGCGACGTATAGGAATTACTACGTAGTATAATTATTAGCCTAAATTAAAAAAGCTTACTAAGCTAGAAGAAAAGGTAATTATTAGGTATATACTTAATCTAGATTCTTAAGGATTTGCGCCTACCCTAAGTGCTATATAAAATATAGTAAATAAGCTACTTGCTAAGCGCAGCGCTAGCTAAATAGGTAAAAACTAGCTATATAACTTTATTATGTAAATAGATTACCTTACTATATAATTTAATTAACTATATAATTAGTAGAGGGATTTATATAAAGCTCCTAAAGCTATTAGGGCTTAGTTCGAGCTAATATCGCACACGAAAGCCACCTATAGTATTTATAATAAAGATACCTGTAACTTTAATAAGACTAGTTTTATAATAGGTAAGATATTAGCGTATCTTATTATTATAAGCTTAAAGAGATAAGGTAGACTAAAGGCTATTTAGCCAGGAAATTATAGGTAGACTATAGTAATTTATAAAATTAACGCTATTAGCTAGGCAATCCTGCCCTTTATTATTTTCTTTAGCTAGTATTACCTCTCTACCTAGTACTAGGATAATAATATACCACGCGACTAGGCTTTTCCTATTAGTAATAATAGCTAAACTACTAATAAGCTTAGAGTAGAGTAGCTAAGGTATTTTATTAAGTATATAGTAGAGCGTAGGGTGGGCGCACGCTAGCTACTTATACTTAATAGTTATAAAAGCTATAACTTGCTTAAATTTTAAAAGCCCTATTAAGAGAATAATATTATTACTTATTATATACTACTATATTTATTATACCTTTTATAGCTACTTAATATTAATTACTTCTCACTATTAAAGCGCGCGTATAGTTACTAGATTAAAAGCCTAATACGCGACTATATTAGCTATATTATAAAGCTAGAGTTCCTACTAGCCTTCTACGTAGCCTATATATAGTTAACTATAAAAGAGAATATCTGCGCAAGCTTTTAAGGCGCCAGCCTAGTCCCACACGACCTAGAGGCGGTAATATTAAAGCTTAATATTAAGCTTTATAAGCTAACGCTACCTTTACTAAAAGTTACCTTTTAAAAAACTAGAATACTAAGTAACGCGCGCGAGCTAGAGGCTTAGTTAATATTAATTTATAATAAAATTTAAAGATATAAGAGCTTATTACTTACTTTTATTATTATAGCGCTTAATTAGCTTAAAAAGGGCGCTAAGGTAATAGCTTATAAAAGTACACTTATACGCAATTAGATCGCGAGGCTTAAATAGGTAAATAGGATAGCTATAATACGTAGAAAGTAATAAAAGAAGCGGATACAAGAGTAAGGTACCTTAATAAAGGTAAAGGTAAAGGAAATTATTACTTAAAAATATATTAAGTAGTAGCTAGACAGTAAAACGCGTTAAGATAAGGCGTAATTAGATACTAGTTAGTAGTCTTTAACGCGCTATAGCTACTATAAAAAGACTAAGTATATTGCGCGAACGTGTATAAAGCGTAGTATAAATACTACTTAATCTAGTATAGTAATTATATATAATTATTATATCGCCTTGTTAAGTTACATCGCGAGAAAGGTAATAAAAGGTTAGTGGAATGGCTGCTCGCTTATACTGGCCGCTCGCTTGTCAAGTACGTTATACTTAGTAGTAAAAAAGCCTTTAATTCTCACCTTTTTAAATTACTATATAAGGTGTTTAAGAGCTTAAAGGCTTAGATAGCCTAATTATTAGTACTACGTTAATACGTTTACCTTTTATAGTCTTTATTTAGTACGTGTGCTAGTCTTATGAATGGCATGCGTAGCTTTAGTAGGAGTACTACCTATTAGTCTTATCCTATATTTTAACACCTACTATTTATATAACTCTTAAAGTTCTACCATATAGTATTATTTCTTCTCCTTAGAAATATTAGGTCCACTTTTATATCTCACTAAAGCCTTGCCTCCAGAGTAATTAGAATAATATAAGGTTATAAAGCAGATTAGGATAATAGGCGACATTATTTAGCTATATTTTTTAATTACCTTTTATATTTTATAAGGTAAGATACATGCTCTTGTATTCTTTAACCTATATTTATATATTCCCTGCCTATATAAAGTCTCCTATCGCTAATAGTTAATATAAGATAAAATAGTTAATATTATTAAAGATATAGCACGTTATGCCTAAATTGCGTATAGCTCATTTCTTAATACGTACGTATTTAGGTTAGTGTAGAAGGATATACCGTTAAAACTTACTAGAACTTTGGTAATTTTATATCTATCTAGTTACTTCATATTAGCCTTAGTAATTTAAGTTAAAGTAAGAGTATAAGACAGTTTAATTCTAAGTGCTTATAATCTAGTCCTTTTAATAATTCTTAGGCTCTTTTAGAGCATTGGGTTATTCTCTAGCCTAAACTTTATTAGGGTAACTATACTATACTTTAGTCTAAACTAATCTAGTTGTTTATTTAGGAAGGCGTAGAACTAGTCTTCTAAATAATAGCGTTATTTATAAGTAGGGCACTTAAGGCCACTAACCACTACTAGCTTATTATTTATAATTATAAACTACTTAGCTTTAGTACGTTAACTATTATTTTATTATTTATAACTCTGAAGTATTTCTTAAATTTTAGATAATACTACTTTATTCATAAGAGAGGCGTCCCTATCTATAACTTAGGTAGATTTATTACTATTAGTTAGTGTTATGAGACTCTCACACCTTGTTCCGATCCGGGTTAGGACGGTAAGGTATCGTGGTGCTTCACGGATTATTTAGTAGTATAAGTTGATGCGACACTTAGCGCGGCTAGATAATCTAATCTTATAATAAATAAGATAACTATTAGTCTATATAGGAGAACGTACTCGCACAGAAGATATATAAGTTAACTACGAGGAAGGAAACAACAATAGGAAAGTCGCTATACTATATACTAGCCTATTCCTTCTTCGTAGTCCCGCCAAGGCCCTGTAGTCCCAGGGACTACGGTAGTCCCATGGGACTTCCCTTTATGCGGGACTTCGTCACGTAACTACTAACTAAGCTACCCCGCGCCCCGTTAGGTCCCGTTAACTTTATTACTTTATTAATAATTACTCTCTTAGCGTAATTATCTAGCTTCTTTATCCTTATAGGGTTTGTGGTCGTAACACTATCCCCCTCTTTAAGGTTATTATCCTAATATCTTGCTTCGCTATACTATACCGTTAGCGCGTTAGTACTAATTATTATAAAAGT
Source organism: Bimuria novae-zelandiae CBS 107.79 (assembly GCA_010015655.1). Taxonomy (NCBI): domain Eukaryota; kingdom Fungi; phylum Ascomycota; class Dothideomycetes; order Pleosporales; family Didymosphaeriaceae; genus Bimuria; species Bimuria novae-zelandiae. Next base: position 144,127 of record ML976783.1, read on the forward strand.
GCGTCCTCTTGCGTCCTAAGGCAGGCCGTAGCCTCTCCTTAATTCCCTTTACCTTACTAACTATGCTAAGAACCCCCTGTTTATCCTTAGTAACCCGTCGTGCTTGTGCGTAAAAGGTAGAAGCTTAGGGCCTAGAAATAGTATCTAGTTGTGAGCGTTATTAGAAGAAGAAGTTATAGTATTTTATTAACGTTGCCTCTAAGTAGTGAGCGGGTTGTCTTGCTGCCTATGCTAAATATAGTCTATAGATTCCTAAAAAGGATTAGGAGCGTATTTAAAAGGAGAAGCGTAAAAAGCGTCTTACCTTTCTTTAAGTAAAAGAGCGTTAAGCTTAGGCTACTCTTAAGACTGCGCGTCTCGAGCGAGAGTTAGCAAAGATAGAGGAGAAGGAGTATAACTATGCCTAGCATAACTTACGCGTTGCTAATGTAATTAAGGCGTTAGAGTAATAAGAGGAGAATTTAAAGGGTATTAGCTTTCGCGAACCATTGCCACATGCACCTCTATAGGCTAACTTAGGCTAGTTATAGGCTAACTTATTTATTCCTTTTAATCCTTTTGTGTCCTTTAACTTTTCTAAGTTCTTTACTAATCCGATCGCGGCGCCTCTAGATGTTCCTTATAGAACCTCTCTAGCGCTGTCTTGCAGTTCGTGAGGTTTTATACTAGTTTTTACGTATTATAGTTCTCTGGCCATCCTTCCCACTTTACCAGATACTTGTACTGACGCCCGATTTTTTGTAGATCCCTAATGGCTTTAACCTCGTACTCCTTATCTTTAAGTTTAAGCTAGGTTTCTAGTTCGGCGTCTAGTGGTGCTGGTTCTAATAATAACTTATAGAAGACCGGGTAGATCTGTGTATCTATAAGTAGCCGTAGTTTGAAATTAACTAGTCCCTTAACCTCTTAGATTTTAAATAGTCCCTTTTAAAGGTTATCTAGTTTTTTGCTTAGCCTTATTATCTTAAAAAATTTTCGCGAGAGGAAGACTCTATCCCCCTTCTTAAAGGTTAGTCCTATAATCCTTTTTTTATTTACTTATCACGCTATTTGTTTGTTACGTCGCGCGATATTCTTGTGTAGTGTTTTATATAGGTCCTGTATAAGTTTGGCCTTGTTGGCTGCGTTCTTCGCAATGCTCTAGATGTCTAATAGATCCTGGTGAGTCGTTGGCTCACATCCATGGTTGGCGTAATATGGCGAGTACCCCGTAGTCGCCGATCTTGCGCTATTGTATGCCAGCTAGGCCGTTGGTAACAGCTTAACCTAGTTATCTTAAAGCTTATTTACATATATCCGGATATACTATTCTAACGTTTAGTTTGTTCGCTTAGTTTAGCTATCTATTTTAAAATAGAAGCTCGTCGTGAGCTTGTGCTTAATCCCTAATTTAGCTATAAACATAGTCTAGTATAACAATGTAAATATCTTGGCCCTGTTTATAATAAACTCGTTAGGTCGTCTAACCTGTAATATTAGTTCTTGTTCTACTATATAGGCTAGTTCTTCTGCTAATATAGCTTCCCTAATTAGCACAAACCTCGACTCCTTAGTAAGTTAATAGATTATAACCAAAATTAAGTCGTAGGGATCCTTATTCCCTAGTGCTAGTAATGCTAGTAGCTTTACGATAAAGTCCATAGTCACGCTTAATTATAGTCTTAGGGGCAGCTATAGTGGTTATAAGAGGCTATAAGGCTTATATCTCTTAGGCTTGTTCTTGTGACAGGCTAAATAGTTGCCTAAAACCTTCTATACCGCCTAGCGTAGCCTAGGAATAGCATATTCGTTCGCGATTTGACGCGTCATTTCGGCGATCCCTAGGTATCCCTAATCCTTATCTTTATATAGTTTTTTAATTAGCAGCGGAGCTATCTGCTTACTAATCTAAATACAGTTTTAATAGTCCTATGCTATTAATTTCGTGGCTTAGTAGAAATTATACGCTTGGCAATCCTTGTCCTTAAGCCTATTATAATCCTGTATCTTTTTCATAACTAGCCCGTAATAGGTACGATCCGCGCGCCGTGCTTCTAGTGCTAGCGCAAGTTATGTCTTATTATAGCAAAGGGTTCCGTCCTTCGCGTAGGTTAGGATTATAATATAGTTACTTCTATTATCTTCTTCTACGAGATCTAAACGCCTGCTAAGTGCGTTTGCTATGGCGTTTAAGTTACCAGGTAAATAGGTAATGCGGAAGTCAAATTCCGCCATCTATTTTAACTATCTAGCCTATTATTAATTAAGCTTCTTTGTAGTTGTGAAGCGCGTAAGGTTAAGGTAATCTAAAAAGACCTCTATCTAGTGCTTTACTCCTTTAAGCTGCGCTTCCTATTGCTTAAAATAGTTAATAATTACAAGCAACTCCTTGTCGTAAATCTTATAATTTAGTTCTACTCTTAAGAGCTTGCGTGCGTAATAGAAGATAGGTCTCTATTTACCGTCGTTACACTCTTATAATAATACAGCCCCTAGCGCATAGTCCAATGCATCCGTGTAGATGCGATGTCGCCGCTCTAGGTCGTATATCTATAGTAGGGGTGCCGTTAGGAATAGGCGTTTAAGCTACTTAAAAGCTACTATTTCTGCCTTTTACAGAGGTTGCCATTTCCCTATCTTTATAAGTTCTGTTAACGGAGCGGTCGTCTTTAAGTAGTTCCTGATAAATTTGCGATAGAAGCTGGTGAAGCCTAAAAAAGACTAGATATCTTTTACTAATTATAATAGCGGCTATTCTTTTATTATCGCAATCTTCTTTAGGTCTATCTTAACACCTTCTCGGGATATCACAAATCCCAAATATTCTGTCTTAGTAACATGGAACTCGCACTTCTTAGGGTGTAGGAGCAATTAATACTTCTATAACTTCTATAGTACTTTGCGTACATGTCCTTTGTGCTCTTCCAAGGTTCCATGTAAGTATATTAAGATATCGTCGAGGTACGCCGTGCAGAATACGTCTAAGTATTTATACAGTACTTAATTTATTAACTCCTAGAAGGTTACTAGTGCGTTGGTTAGCCCTATAGGCATAACTATGTACTTAAAAAGGCTATATCGTGTGCAGAACGCCGTTTTCCACTTATGCCCTTTTATAATTTGAATCCTGTGGAATCTATCCTAAATATTAAATTTCGTGAAGTATTTAGCTCCTCGGAGTCTATCTATAAGCTCCGTTATTAGTAGTAATAGGTAGCGATTCTTAATCGTCACGGCGTTTAGCTATCTATAATCTATATAAAGTCGCAGCCTGCCGTCTTTTTTGCGAACAAAGAGTATAGGGAAGACCACAGAACTCTAACTAGGCCGCCATTTCCCTAAGCGTAGATTCTTCTATATTAGCTCTTTTAACTCTTTTTCTTGTTCGTAGGTGAGGGGCCTTAGGCGTTCTAGCTATAGCTTGGCTCCCTCTACTAGTAGTATCTCGTGATCTTACTCCTTATATTTAGGTAGGATAGTCTTATCGTATTCCTTAAATAGGTCTGCGAATTCCTTGTATTCTTTTGGCAGACTAGGGTTGTCTAGGACTATCTTAGTCTCCTAGACCTATATATAGTGCACCTGCCTTAGGTGTTACTTTAAGATCCTGTCTATCTTGTATACTAATATTTCTTATATCCTAGATAGTCGACTCCTTTTTCTCGCCTAAGGTTGGGGAGTTTCCCTCCCACTAGGGCTCGCCTAAGCCTTCGCTGGTGGGTCCCGGGGAAGGATCGTTTATTTAATCCAGTCTATTCGTGGATTGTGTTGTTCTAGCCATTCGTATCCAACGATGGCTTCGATGTCTCCCATCTCTACGATAGTGAAGATGTGTTGGCTCTCTAGGCCTTCTATATTAACTTGTACCAGCGCCGTCTCGAGGCGTAGCCAACCGTCACCGTATCCTTATAATCGGGTCCCGTCCGCAAGTCCTATTTACAGTGGTGTTTTCTTATTATAATATAGCATATTATACTTCTTAACTACTTGCAGGGCGATTAGACACGCGTCTGCCCCTAGGTTAATTAGTGCTATAACACGATGTCTATACACTATAATATCTTTAATTAAGCGCTTCTTAACTTAGCGAGTGTCTACTTAATAAGCCATAATAATCGCACTATCACCAGTGTGGCTTGTTACCTAGTAACGATCTAGTTTTTTAAATTATTAGACCCTTTATCTAAGGTTTTAGGCTAACTGGCGTTGGCTTCCTTAATCTAGTCCTAGACCTTAGATAGCTTGGAGACTTCCTTAATTTAGTGCTACTTATATTACTGTTAATATAGGGCGTAAGTCTCTCTAATCTTATTAAATTCGTATACTCCTTAATTCCCATGTTACGGGTAATTTAGAGTAAGGCATTTGTTCTAGGCTAATGCATTATGCCCTAGATAACTATCTAAGGAGGCTACCTCTTCCTGTAGGCTTAGGTGTGCGAAGCACTATTGGTTACATTATTCTTACCTAATTAATAAGTAGTCCGCGTCTCTTCCTAGCTACGTATTCCCTATTATCGTGCTAGTGTCGCGGGGGTCTAAGCCCTAAGGGAACTAGCCTATTTCGAACTTCTACTACTTGTGTAGCTTATAGGTAATATTAAAATATTAATGCTAACTATTCCATTTATAGTGCTTGGCCTAATAGGCTAGAAAGTGCTTATAGTAATTATTAGGCACGCTGCACTGGCTCTACTTTAGCCTATAGTATTCTAAACCTCCTAGAAAATAGGAGGCCCTAACTCTAGCCTTAAAGTGTTATCGGCATCCTTTACGCGTGCATTGCCACCATTTGGCGTATTTATATCGTTACTGTATCGTGATCTGGCGTAGGTATTGTTTTA
>ML976784.1:0-13817 GCA_010015655.1 Bimuria novae-zelandiae CBS 107.79
AGTCGAGCAAGTCGAGCATGCTAAGTATATAGGAACATGAGGATGGACTCTTCCACCTCGTGTTTAACCTGTTTATTAATCTATCGTTTGGATCTGAATAAGCAACTTTGTTAATTTAATTATGCTATACACACCTTTAATACTAACGCCCCTTTAATACGCGCAAGCTATCAAGACCCCTTGTCCTATCGCCACCGCTCCTGCCCGAGAACCAACCTTAGCCCCTCAGGGATTAGCTACCCTGTTGGACTTAACAAACAACTTAAAATGCGATGTAAGCCACTTAATATTTAAAAAATTATTAATCTAGACTTACCTATCAATCCGAAAACGAAACCCGTTATGCCAAAGCCTCTTACTATTAGCCTCTACTAAGCATCACAAGCTTATGTAACTGCAAACCTAAACACCCTGCTAATACACCTATCGCAACTATCAACGCAAGGCATAAAGGCATATAAGGATAATATTAATATCTATAAGATACTCCTAGAAGACTATAAGATGAATAATCGCGAATATAAAGAGGAGAGGGCAAATATTAATAAGGTAGTTATCTACTTATAATTAATAGTTTTAGCCCACCTACAAAAGAATTGCTGTTACCAGAGCTATTAATTAAGTAATAGATTAGTAATCTTATAGCTAGAGTTAGTGTTAACCTAGAGCATGAGCAAATGCGGGCAAGGACCTAATATTATAAGGCAATTAAGCCTATAAGAAGCGTAGCTACCTGGCACATATAGCTAAATAAGTATAATTACGCGGCCACTGAAGCAGAAACCTAAGGGGTAGGAGAGCTTTAGTAGCTAAGCGCAGTTAAAGAAGACTTTATAAAAGTAGTTAATTATATTACCTCTTAATAAGTCACAAATTTTTAGTCAACCTAGAGAAAGGACCTATCAGTCTCCAGGGAAGGTACAATAAGACTCTTCTAAAACTATATAAATCTCCAGCACCTAAATAAAGGCAAATAAAAAGGCGCTTTTGCTACTACAGAGTTATTTCTCGCTAAAGGTGGTAAATCTACCTAGGCTATAAAGAGGGACGCCTCTCTTATAGATAAAACAGCATTATTTAAACTAAGGGGAAGACCCCTTAAACAACGAAATAATAGTCTTAGTACTAGAACTAAGCAGTCTGCCACGAGCGATTATAAGCTAGTAATAGCTAGTAGTAAATACTATCTTGCTTATAATTAGTATTATGCTCTAAGAGATTGCTTCTATGCATTCCTAAAGAAATAACCTAAATAGTTTAAGCTAAAGCCTTTTATAGTAAAGCTAATCTAATTTAGGTTAGAGCACGACTTAGAGCTACAAGAAGCCCTAAGAGCTCTTAAGAGACTAAGATCTTAAATACTAAAAATTAAACTATTACACACTCCTACTCTAACGCGAATTACTAAGGCTAATAATAAGTGACTAGATAGATAAAAGATTACTAAAATCCTAGCAAGCTTTAATGTAGCATCCTTCTATACCAATCCAAACACGTACCTATTACGATACTTAGCTATCCTTAATTTAGGCATAACTTGCTATATCTTTAACAATATTAATTGCTTTGTCTCGTATAGGCCACCGTCGCCTGGAGACTTTATATGGGCTAATAATACATAAGTATGGATTAAAGGATATAGGAGCGTCCACCTTAACATACGGAGTACAAGTGGTAACTAAATAATACGGCTGGATAATGTGGCCTATTGTCCTAATCTACTTTGCAACCTAGTGTCGTTCCGATTACTCCGCAAGCAAGGCCTTTGGTAGGACACAAAAGCAGACCCTATAACTCTAAAGAGAAGAGACAATATAACGCTAGCAAAGCTTTAGGAGCTATATAGATAATAGGTGCTTAAGTATAGATCCGCCCTATTACGCTACATAGTTATTAATAGTGTACTAGCTACCCACATAGCGCACAAAACTAACACCTACACTAGAAGGCCAAAGAAGGCAGATGCCTTAACCTGGTATAGACAACTAGGTTATCCAGGCCCTTAAGCCCTTAAACACCTTATTTAGCAATCTTAGGGGGTAAGAATAAAAGGGCTTACTATAGCTAAATGCGATGCCTGTAGAAGAGCTAAACTTAAGTAATAAATATGCTAATAACTAAGGGATCTAATAAAAGGCTTTGGCGAAAGGGTAGCTATTAATTTCTACGATTTTAAAACTAATAGTCCTATAAAAGAGAAAAGTTAAATGCTAGTCACTAATTAATTCTCTAGCTTTATGTAGGACTTCTACTTTAAAGACAATCGCCTAGCACGATTAATCATTAAGCTACTTAATAGCTTTATACAATTTATAAAAGTACAATTCAACGTCACTATTAAGGTTATTAAATCGGACAACAAAATCTTCTCTATTAAAGCTAAAGTAGAAAGGTAGTGCTTGGCACAAGGTATTAAAATTAAGCCTTTAGCACCTAATACCTAAGCACAAAATAGAGGAGCTAAACGCTTAGGGGGTGTTATTAAGGAGAAAGCGCGCGCGATACGACTTAACTCTAACCTACCCTAGTAAATATAGTCTAAAATTACCTAAGCCGCTGTCTACCTCTATAATTAAACTCTAAACTACGGTAATTGCTGGTAATCACCATACGAAGTGTTCTTTACGATAGTAGCCTCTTAAAATAGCTTTGTCACCCAGCCACGAAAACCTAATCAAGCTTACCTAAAAGCATATAGCTGTAAAGCTTTTGCTATAATCGACGATACAAAACGCGGCAAGAGTAAGCTCTAAAGGCTTAACCCTAAGGCATGGATTGGCTACCTTGTTAGCTACTAATTAACTAATATTTAGAGAATCTAGATCCTATTACTTGTAAAGGTTATTAGCACCCGCGATGTAATTTTTAATAAGGACTTAGTGTTCTTAGGCAAGACTAAAGACCTAATAGACAACCTTATGTATAGCACCTTAGAAGAAATTGTAGTTTAGGTGCGATTAGTAGAGCTACCTCCCTTACCTTAGTAAAACCTAAAGACGGAGTCCTTTTATAAGGATGAAACAATCACTAACACATCGTATAAGAAAGGGGACGAGGAGACCTTAGGCTATAGGTAAAGCAGGAAATTTAGCTATAAATACCTAACGCCTTTATTAACTTTACTACTAGTTGCACTCCTTGCCTAGTTAATAATAAGAGATAAATAATCTAAACCACCTTGCAAAGCACAAGTAGTGTAATTACAAATAAGCCTATAGATTGCTACTTTTATAGCAGGCACTAAAGCTAGTAGCGCTAGTAAATATAATAGTAAGGTTCTTAATAAGGCCTAGCTTTAACGTATAATTATAGTAGGCAAGAAGCCGCATCAGAGCGTGCTACTAGAGCTACCTACATGCTAAAATAAGCTCGAGGACCACCCTCTCTACGATATATAGAAGGAAGCCGAGCGATCCTATCTATAGAGCCATAAGGAAATAAAATCCTGGAGTAAGGTTGTAGCCACTCTAGTAAAAGTAACAGGCTACCAAATCCTCGATTACATATAGGTATATACCTATAAGTTTAATAAATACTATCGACTACAGAAGTGCAAGACACAACTAGTCGTAAGAGGTAACTAATAACAGCACCTTACTTCGCAAGAAACTTATGCTATAATACTAGTAAGATAATTATTTCGCATGCTTATAGCGATTATAGCTTGGTTCGACCTAGAGCTTATCTAACACAACGTTACTAACGCTTTTGTCCACGCAAAGCTAGACAAAGAAATCTATATAAGAATGCCCCGTGGCTACTCGCGAGCAGGCATAGTCCTCTACTTATATAAAGCACTCTACGGACTGCGCATATCTCTACTGCTTTAGCAGAGAGAGTTCACATTAACGCTTCGTAATATAGGTTTTAAAACAGTACCCCACGAGCCATGCTATCTTATTAAGGATGGCATTATCATCTTCTTCTATGTAGATAACCTTATTATTACTTATAATAAGTTATAATAGCAAGCTGCTAAAGCTACTCTAGTAAAGATAAGCACTAAATTTACACTTACTAGTAGTAACGACCTATAATAGTTTCTAGGAGTTAAAGTCATTAGAGACCGCCTGAACGGAAAGATCTGGCTTTTATAGGCCTTATATATTAACAAGATCTCGCGCCTTATTAAGCAACATAAAATACGGTATAAAATACTTATAGTAGCAGTCAAACTGCTTCCTCGAACTAGGCTCGCTAGTAAGGCTAAAGTTAATTAATATTAGCGCAAGATAGGATCTATCCTCTACGCTGCGGTAACTACACGACTAGATATTACCTTTGTAAGCTCTTAACTTTCACGATTCCTATTAAACCTAAGCAAAGAGCACTAAGCTACTACTAACTAAGTTCTCCTCTATCTTGCGGATACCAGATTACTAGGTCTTTAGCTTAGGGGTGCAGATACTTTAGAGGTGGCAAGTAACGCTTCTTTCGCCGACAATACGCTCGACCGCAAGAGCTTATAAGGATACATTATTAAGTTATTTAGTGGCTTAATTACATAGAAAGCAAATAAGCAAGATACAGTTACTACATTAACTATAAAGGCCGAATTACTAGCTCTCTTACAGGTGGCTAAAGAAGCTTTGTTTATCTTATAATTACTAAAGGAGCTAAAGATTAACCTTAGTAATTCCCTTATCACAATTAATTACGATAACCAGCAAACAATCTAGCTTATTACTAAAGAGATCGCTAAGCTGCAGACTAAGCTCTATTATATAGATATCTATAATTACTGGCTGAGACAAGAGGTCGTATCAAAGACAATTAAGGTAGACTATTAACGCTCGGAGGACATAGTTATAGATAGGCTCACGAAGGCCCTGCTAGCTAATAAGTAGAGTAACTTTCTAAATAAATTAGGACTTATAAAAATTAAGGACAAGATTACAAACGTAGAGGTTAACCTACTTAAGCTAGAGCAGAGAATAGAGGCTTTTAAAATTAAACTATAAAGGATAATACTATCAGATCACCGACAGATAGTCTCCAGCTTAAGGATAAGCCTAAGCTAAGGAGGTGTGTCTAATTACATGGCACTTTGCACTAAACTCAAAGTGTAAAGGTGGCTAGGCAATCCTACGCCAAGAAAAGAAGACTTCGGTAGCAGTCTAACAGAACACGAACAAGACACAACACGAACATTATTAATTAATTATCATAACTATCAATTCTTATCATTGCATTAGCTTAAAGTAACAGAACACTATTAAATTTAATAGTAATAATAAAGGCGAATATCTGCGCAGGCTTTAGAGGCGCTGGATTAGTCCTACACGACCTAGAGGCGGTGTTATCAAGACTTAATGTGGTTCTTTGTACGCTAACTCTACCTAACGTAGAGGACACCCTATAGGAATTAAAAACACTAAGTAACCTCCGCGAGATAGAGGCTTAGTTAACGCTAGTTCGTGAGCGTGTATAGAAGCATAGAGATTTACTAGTTTTTCTACTTCTTAGAGCTATTAAGTAGCTTAATAAAGGTGTTATATTAATAGGGCACGAAATAGTATTAATATAATAAGAAATAGCAGGGCTTTGCAAGGTAGTAGAGATAGTAATAAAGGTAAAAAGTTAAAAGAGGAAGTATATTTAGGCAGCTAAAACACTTATAGTAAAAGAGGTAGTTAATTTAATAGCTAAAAAGGATAGTAGTGGGCAAAAGGAGGGTGAAGAGTCTATAAAGAGGGTGCGTGGGCAGAGGCGCTGCGAACGTTACGGCGAAGCTGGCCACAACGCTCGCACCTGCGCAGTAGAAATTATAAATGCATCTAATAGTAATAAGTCTAAATAGTATTTTTATATTCTACAAATTATAGTAAATTATAGTAGTGTTGTAGGAGGCGCTTCGCAATAGACTAACTTTTAAAAAGTGGCCCGCTCGGTGGGGTTGGCCCGCTCGGTGGTAAACCACGTTAATACTAATAAGCCCTAGCAAACTTGCCGCAAAGCTACAATGGGTGGAAAAAAGTGGACTATCGCTCACGTGAACTGCCAAGGCGCTAGTTATCTTATCAATAAGGGCACTTGGTCCGTGCCTCAGCTCCAAACTGAACACTAGGACTCTATCACCACCTCGTATATAGCGATTTTTTTCGCCAACAACACCCATTATGCCACCTCAACGCACTAGCGGCCGCCCGAACGACTCTCGCAACCTTACAGAGGCTCAGAAAGGTGCTATCGTAGCCCTACGCAAGCTCTCGAACACTGAATACGCCTATATCGCTGGCGCGATAGGTTTGAGCATCTCAACACCATAGAAAGTCTTTAAGAAGGTTGAAAAGGCTTGTGCGGAGGCCTTGCTTGACCTATTGCTTAATAATTTGCTAACTAAAGTCTATGCTACCTGTATTAGTCCCCCTAGAGCTAAATCTAAGGTACGTAACGGCAGTAAGCTTAGTGCTTAAATACGTAACGCTATTATATAATTTAGCACTTACAATATTAAAGAATCGACCCGCCACGTCTTCTAAGAGGTCGGGATTATAGTAAGCCGTCCTACACTAGTTAAAATTGCTCACGAGCACCGCGATCACGACTACACCTACGCTATTGTACGAGGTGTACGCCCAAAGAAGCCTGAGCTTAACGATAACAATATACGTAACTAAGAGCGCTACGTTGCCTAGATCCTTACTACACACAAGCGCTTTGCTCCTAAGCTTATATTTATTTACTACGACAAAACTAGCAAATTAATTAGACGCAGGAATCTTTGCGGAGGTAAGTAGTATGTTTAGAAGGTACGTGGCGCTCTAGCTAATAAATACGCTCTCTTATATTGCCTACCCTTTTTTAGCCTTATAATCTGCGCTGCTACGTCTACTAATACTACTATTTACAGTCTAAAACGCCTATATTTAGTATAGGTAGTAGAAGAAAAGGAGAATTGCGAGGAGACACTTAAGCGCGTACGTAAAGCTAATAAGAGGGCTCGTAAATTAATTAATAATAAGAGGGCCCGTGTAAACGTTGCTAGCACCTAGGAGAAGGGTGCTTTTAGTAAGATTAATTATAATATCTTTTACTATAATAAGGCTACTAAGGCTGCTAATTAAGCTACTAGTAAGAAGAGAGGAGCCCTCCGGGCTAGTTACAAAAACTCTGTTACTCTTAATAAGTTTTTTAAATACGAGGACTTTATATACAAAAGTGAAAAAGGTATAAACGGGATCTAGTACGCTAAACGGGTGCTTAAGGACGTTGTTTTTCCCTACTACGAAGCTGTACGCGCTAATAACTCTTATGCTTAGGTATTCTTAGTGCAAGATAACGTCTACCTCTATAGCCTAGGGCTCTGATATTGCGCACCTAAAATTAAAGAGAAGGATATACGCTTTGCTTTACACTCCCCTAACTTACCTAATCTACACCTAATTAAGCGCTGTTTTAGTAGGCTTAAGAATTTCTTAGAAGACTACGAAGTAAAGAGCGCGTTAAAATAAACTAAAAATAATGCGGTGGCATTTGTACAATCTATTTAGTAGGAAGATAAGACGATAAGGCAATATATAGCTTATTAACTCTATCTTAATTACTTTCGTGATGTGGCTAAAGCTTGTAAAAAAGCTAATTATAATAACAACTTTACGGCATAATTTAAATACCTTTACATCTAGTATATTGCTGCTTAAAAGCTACTTTGATGGTAAATTCACGATGTAGCTGAAATTTTCGGTGTTTAGCCAAGGAATTTCACGTGAGCGATAGTCCACTTTTTTCCACCCATTGTAGAACCAAATATCCTTAGACGTTCTAGCGAGCTTTGGCCTGCGCCCAACCTAATTAGCTTAGAACATCCCAAGAGTTTGCAGGAGTTTCTGGTTGGCCCAGAAGTCCGCAGGACGTTTAAGCGCAGCGCTAGCGCGCTAGCGCTGCGCCTCAAAGCTCGGCAGAGCGTCTGGTTGATGAGATAAACTCAGAATGCCATGAAAATCTGAAGCGCGATAGGTGTAGTTACTTCAACAGCGTATTTTAGTGAGGAACGGATGATTCGAATATTCAGGAGGAGAAAAACCTCGTCTAATAACCCTAACTGATGACACCGTCTTTCGGACTTTGCGCCTTTCACGAAGCTCAGACCACCAATGGGCTCAATCTCAAAACTGGCTACGCCGCACAGCTGCATTTTGGCTTTATCAAATGGTCCCGCTGAGGCACAGCCGTTTCGTATTCTGAGAACAGACGCGTATGCTGTGCCGTTTTCCGACTCGAGAATGTAGATTGTTTCATGCAAAACTACCGCTCTATTTGTGGGACTCGAGGTAAGACTGCCGTTTACTTCAAGCTGCTGACGGCCGAGTCAAATGCAGTACACTTTCATTGTGTAACCTAATACGATGACTCGGTAGTATTCGTTGTGGGTCTATGGAGGGCCCAGTGGCTGTCGTTCAGTATGCTCTCCCGCATCCCAGCTCTTTAATTACGAAGCGTCTGGTGCTACAGCCAGGTCTGCTAGTCTGCGACATCGTCCACAGCGCATCTCGATTTTCAGTTCACACTAAACTTAATTTAAACATTATCCTGGAGCATACGTGGCCACCTTCCTATCGAGATCAAAGCTTGTTGCAACCTTGCAGGTTATTCCGCAAATCGTGCATGTATGGATCGATTCCAGCGCTTATGTGAAACCTCAAACCCTGTATCTACCGTATTATCGATGCTGGGAGCCTCCAGCCTCAACTGCGCCTCTGGTTAGGTAGGTTTATGTAGAATGCGAAGCACATATACGACGGTAAGAACGAATCTCTGTTGTCGTCAGTCAGCACATCATCGATCAGACACTGTATTTACCAAGTGTGGCTTGTTTCCAATATCTTTTTTTACTCATTCTTCAGACCCAGATCAGTCATGGTTATTCATACACCGAATAGAAGCATACGGACTTACCAGTATGTCGTAAAGATCGAGGCTCAACCAAACAGTGTTTAAGAGAAGTCGCTCACCCGTACCAGTCTTCCTCGTAACGTGGAATTAGGACCCGTTAATGATCTCGAATCTGAATTTTTGGGCACTTTCAATGTCGATGATCATTCTGATATCAATTCAGAAACACCTTTACTACTGTCTTCAACGGGAACAGCATCCAAATCCTCCTCTCCAGGCACAACCGATGACATCTGGGATTCGCCCCTACCTTCATCGCATTATCTCAGCTCAGCCTGCAGCAACGTTACGTTGACACCATTGACACCACTATCAGCGCATTATGCGTCTCCAGACTCAACTCCTGCACCCCGAGCATGTAAAGCATTTCCAGCGAAATGCGTCGAGAAAGGAGCGGCAGGGGACGCACTAGCGACTCTGAACGCAAGTTACTGTGATAAGACAAATTTGCGGATTGACACTACCCAAGATGAAGATTACTTCTTCAAGCCACAGAAGTTGATTCGCAACCTGACCAAAGAGCTTCAAGCTAGTGAGTTGTAGTACCCGATGGCATCGTATCGAGCAAAGCTAACATATCCACGCTAGTCACGGATTCCAATGCGGCCGCAGCTCAGATAGGCTACAATTTGAGACCTGAATTTAACTTTGGGGGAGCCACTGAATCCAAAACTTCTATTCGGCCACATCGTTCTATGGTCGCGACGAGACATGATGGAAGGAGTGAGTCAAAGTTGCACATGGAAGTCATATGCACCGCAGCAACAAGCGACAACAACAGCCTGCCGCGCACTCAGACGGTTTTAAACCTGATTCATAAGACCTTGGAGCACATTGTTCCCATGACCATCCAATCCAGGGTCATGGAGAAGCAAGGAAAGTGTGTTGCCTCGAAGATAGGGAAGCCGCACGAGAGGTGCTCCTCGAACAGCCCAGGACTCAGGATTGACATTATATCTCAGGAACTCTCGAGATGCAATGTCGAGGTCGATCCCTCGGGGTTTCTTAAACACATCGAGCGACTTATTCCAGCAGTCATGTGTGGGACTCATCAGAACGTAGCGCGGTCAAGCAAAAGGCAGGAGATATTGAAAGGCTTGGTGACCCGCTTCATACACCTGTCCGATGCGGAACGTACAGAATTTCAAGCATGGGTGAGCGCAATTGCGCCCAGTCACCTGCCTATGGGAGTACCAATTCCGACAGCGCATATGTCTCAGAAGGATACAAAGAACGCAGCTAGCAAGACCCTCAACATTCGAGATGTACCGGTAGCACCATCGGCGACTAAAAGTGGCCCTACTAGTGATACCTGGAAGCAAGCACATCTTCCTGGATTTACGGCTTATCAACCGAAGCGTTCAAAAGATATCAGCATATCAGATGCATTGCTCAAAGAAATCGAGAAGCCACTGCCCTATACCCAGAAGGATGGCTTTATATATGTCTTTTGGGACAAGGAACATTTCGGCAAAGTCAAAATCGGACGTACCGATGACCTCGAACGTCGTCTCAAGGAATGGGATCGGGCTTGCAAGCGTACACATATATACCATCCCGTCTCGCAACGTGGTGAGCTCTCGAAGATCCCTCACGTTAATCGCATTGAGCGGCTCATTCACATCGAATTGAAGGAATGTCGGAAGCAGAGATATTGTCAGAGTTGTAACAAGAATCATCAAGAGTGGTTTGATGTGGGGGAGGCCTCAGTAACAAAAATTCTCCGCAAGTGGCAAGACTGGATCATGCAAAGACCTTATGCGCTCGACTCCAAAACTGAGACATGGGTACTGAGACCCGAGGTGAAAGGGACGTTGGCTCAGGTGTGTGAGCCAGTAGTCCTTGTCGAGAAGCAGCTACCATTGCGTCGTGCCAGTGGCGTAAAGGGTCAAAGAAGGTCTAAACGACAGACTATATAGGGTGGCTGCAAGCTATTGCAAGTGGTTGAAAACGGAAACCCATTGTCACTGCAAGCTGTATAGATTTTTATAGGTCTTGTTGAGGATATATGGGTAATAGTATCGATAGCAGACAGTTGCAGTACCCTATTTCGTAGCGCTCTTCGACCCTAGGCATAGGTAGAAGAACTAATTGGTATATGTTAACGAGGGAAGGGCAAAAGAGCGTTCTGTTCTCTGTTAGCAGGACCTCAAGTTACAGATGCTAATTGACTCAAACACGGGGAAGCCCTCAAAAGATGTGACGGTTCAGTATAGAAGCTTGGGCCACCCGCGTACGTGCGGCATGTGCACGTGATCCACACAGTATATAGCTCCATAGAGTAGCTTCTCAATCAAAACAACGATTGCCTCAACACTCTTCTCGACGTCACAAAAGATTTTGTGTTGTGTTTTCGGCTAGGGTCCTTCAACAGCCGGCAGCCACGGCAAGCTGAAGGCGGACGTCTAGGTACTAATCAATGATCACATCCGGGGGCTTATGCTGATGACGCTGTAACGTGTCCGTGCGCGTGATGCGCGGATTCGCGTGATGCGCGGGCAACACCAAAAACGCTCCATTAAAAACAAGGCTACAGCACCACCCACGATCAATATTATTACGAGATTTTTCTTGCAGGGTAGTAATTTGATAGCTGCAATTCATTTGCACTATTTAAATCTATCTGGAAGCTTGACGTCGCGGCCGCTGCGTGTAGATTTGCTCGGGGCAGCAGATGCGCCCTCTGAGGCCTCCCTAATATCTGCAGCATCCACACCACGTTTCTGACGCTTTCTGCTCTGTAGAGATGGCTGAGAGGCCTTTCTCTTACCCTTTTAGGATACTTGTAGAGCTTTTTCAGCGTCGCGGGCAGACTTCTGGGCAGCGCGCTAAGCAGCCTTTTCAGCCCTCTCCTTCTCCTTCGCCTTCTTAGCTGCCTCTCGCGCAGCACGCTTTTCCTGCTACATTTTTTCCTTATATAGCTTAGCTACCTTCTTTAGCTCTATTATCTTTGCTTTTTAAAGCTGCTACTGCTTATCTTCCTGCTCTTTAATTAATTAATAATAACATGCCTCCCTTACTTTCCTTAGTAACTATAAGATAGCCCCACTATAATACTCCTAGCGCTATTAAAGGTCTAAAGTTTTACCCTCCTTCTTACACTTCTTCTTAATAGATAGCGCCTGCCTAAGCCCATCGTTGTCATGCTTAAGCAGCTCATTTTCAATAGATAAATAGTGGAGTAATTAACGAAGCTTTTTTATATCTTAACTACCCTATTCCTTTACTACTAATTGTATAAGCCTATCCATCTTTCTCTAGTTATGATTACTAAGCCCTGATAAAGAGTTATCGCCTGATTCTTGATCCTGGGTGAACCTATTAAGGATAAAATTAGGATTAGGTGGCGATATGCCTGTGGCTCTAAAAGAGCTAAGGATAGTTAATTCCTTAAAGGAGGCCTTCCACGCATTCCAGAATAGTGGGAAGAAGTCGCCTTTAGTAATAGAAGCTAAGCCCTAGCTTCTATAAAGGTAATTTAATAGCTCTGCTAAGTAGGCTGTTAACAGAGGCTTAAACATCGTAACGTTAAGTGGCTGAAGCGTATAAGTTAAATAAGGAGGCAGAATAGCAAGCAGGATCTTATTCTAATTACAGTAATTAATAAAGTCTATAGTAATATAGGAGCCATGGCTGTCTAAGATTAAAAGTTAATATAATTATCGAGCCTTCTCTTTTATACAGCGATTAAACACCTGCTTAAGCCAGGCAAGTCTAATATCGTTGTTTGTCCAGCCAGAGGATGATGAGGTAATAAAGACTTTATAATATCCTGCCTTGATATCCTCTACCCAGCTTGATTGGATGCCCTTGTTGGCAGCCTCATAGATAAGGCTTGGTGGCAAAGCTAATCCATCAGCGTAGATACATGCCAGGAGCGTAATCCATACGCGATTGCCATCTTAGAGTAATGCTCTAACCTCCTTCTTCTCCCATATTCGTCTGCTGAATATTCTCTTTAATCTACTAATAATACCGATTAGGACGCCTTTTTCATCCATATTATAGATATGACGAGGATCTATGCGATATTAATCTATCTTACTATATAAAAGGTTAAAATAGAGGCGATATTTATCTACTAAATTAGCGTTGTGGCAATTACTGTCTATCCCGACGGTCTATTGCGAGATAAGATAAATGCTGTGTTAGTTAATAAAGTGGGTAACCTAGCTCTCGCTAACTAGCTCCTTTGCTATTGTTAAGGCAAAGTTCCGTATCATCTCTCTAGTAGGAGGTATATGTCTCTCTGTAAGTCTTTTAATATATCGTACAAGCTCCTCCTCTTGCTATGGGGTGAGCTTTTACTGGCTAGAGTTCTTGACTTGTATAGGGCGCGTTATTCCTCTATGCCTTCGGATTAATATAACATGTTGGTTCAGCACTTGGCGCGGTTCGGCAAATGGCGCACCCCAACCAAATCACGCAGTTTACAACACCTCGTTACTGAGCCATCCACAATAGCTAGAATATTCTAATAATTCATTCAATTACTATATAAATTGCTGCGAAAAAGATGTACTACTGGAATTTCGCTGGAAGTTTAATGTTGCGGCCACGGCGCGTTGTTGTTGTGGGTGCTGGATCACGCCCTATTTCATCACCCCTATCCCCCCTACCCTCAGCAACCACCACACGTTGCTTTTTTTTCTGTTTTGGCGCTGCGGCAGGCTTTGAGACCTTCCTCTTTCCCTTTTGGGAAGTTTGTATAGCCTTTTCGGAGTTTTCTTTCTCCTGAATCCTCTGTTGTTGCTCAGCCTATTTCTCCGCCGCGACCCTCTCCTTTTCCTCCCTTTTCTTAACCCTCAACCTTTCTCTCTCTTTCTTCTCCTACAGGTTACGTAGCTTAGCTAAGGTTATTTCTGCCTTCTTACGCGCTTTTTCGAGTTCTACTTTCTCTTTCTCCTTATCTACAACGCTCT
>ML976784.1:18149-28779 GCA_010015655.1 Bimuria novae-zelandiae CBS 107.79
GTTATCGGTGCTTTGCAAAAGACCGTCCCGACCCACCCGCCTAGCAAATCAGAGAATAGATTATTGATTTCCCTTTTGTCTCCTCAACTACTTTAATGAAATTTCTAGAAACTTTATATAGTATAGAGGTAGCCTGATTCTATATTCTACTAAGTTTACAAAGTTTATCATGAAGGAATTGTGAAGATATATAGCTTTACGACATGGTAAAGGCTCGCTATACTAGAATCTACTTAGTCGTGCCTATATATACGCAGGAAGTAGGTCGGGACTTTTGCAGATAATGGTTTCGCTAGGACGTGCACGCTAAACCATATGGAGTATGATCGGCGTGTGTACGTAATTGCCAAGTATCAGATTCTCAGGATGGAATCTCCGTTGTTCGTACACCTTATTCTCTCACAAAAGTAACGACAGAACCATCTTGGTCAAATCTTAATATTTTTTAGTGTTTTGTACGTTAATTTGCTCGTCTCGGCGACCTGATTTTTCTAGAATTTAACATTTCCAGGAGTATACGCGGGGTAGCAACATTTGCCACCCACCTGTTAAAGTCGCTCATTATCATACTACTCGTCCTCATCACCGCCAGCATGCCCCCTAAACGCAAGAAACTCGATCGCCCACGTAAAGACGTCGCTATATACGGTGCTAAAGATGCCAGATCTAGTGTTTCTCGTCGATCATACACCCGAGAAGAGAAGGCAGAGGTTATTAATTGGATCCGGGATGAAGAGAACTGGGTGTGGGATCCGTACGGTGACCGCATCGCTAGGGTATGGTCAGGCCTGCAGTAGGATGGCGATATACGCCCCCCTACCGCCCAAGAAGTCATGAGGAAGTTCGATTGGAAGCAGTATAATCAATCCTGCCTATCCCTCTGGTGGTTACAGCGTGATAAAATTATATATGAGCAACCTGCACGGAGCCGGAAGCATGTGGTTGCGAAGCGTGAGTGCTGGCCTATCCTAGAAGCTGCATTATACCAACGCTTCTACATCGCTAGGCAAGAAGGACGCCGCATAACAATGGTATGGTTTAAAAGGCAGACGGATGAGCTCTACAGGTTGATCTATGAGTCCCGACGTTCTCAGGTAAGTAACTTTATCCTTTGTGGAGCAATATTGACGCATGCAGTTCGGGTACAGTGTTGGCTGGTTCATCGCATTTCGGCGGCGCTACTTCATTACATGGCGAGCAATAACAAAACAGGCGCAACAGCTGCCTAAGGACCTAAAGCCAAAGGTAGAAAGTTTCGTACGCTTCATTAGACGGCAGAATAATTTAATCC
Organism: Bimuria novae-zelandiae CBS 107.79; assembly: GCA_010015655.1. Classification (NCBI taxonomy): domain Eukaryota; kingdom Fungi; phylum Ascomycota; class Dothideomycetes; order Pleosporales; family Didymosphaeriaceae; genus Bimuria; species Bimuria novae-zelandiae. The sequence goes on from ML976784.1 coordinate 19,441, forward strand.
GGGATGGTTTATATACTGGGCTGTCGCGATTTCCCTACATGGCGATACTGAATTTGGATGAGACCCCAGTGCCGTACGAGTATGCCGATGGCCACACATATCATTACTAAGGCGCCAAAACAGTACAATACAAAATAACGAGATCAGGGTGGCAAAATCGGCAGGCAACAGTCGTCTTAATCGTCTCAGCGGACGGACAACCCCTACAGGCAATTGTTATATTTCATGGGGTACCCGGCGGCCGTATTCATACACATGAGCGAGAGAGCTGGCGAGGCATCAATGTGCAGGTCTACATTAACGCCAAAGCCTGGAACAACGCTAATCTCATGATAAATTGGATAGAGGATCATCTCAAGACCTACATAACTGAACGCAGCATCTTCGAATTACTATTAGTAATAGATTCTGTTAGGTTTTACGTCACTAATAAGGTGCGTGATGCGCTCAAGAAGCTACAGGTTACGCTAGCGATAATACTAGGAGGATGCACTTTAGTACTGCAACCTCTCGACACGCATATTAACAAGCTATTTAAACGCTATATGAAACAAGAAACAGAGAGACTGATAGGTGGGCGAGATCCGGCAGAGCTTGTTCCTAAAACTCTACGATTTATCACTGTTCAGGCTACGGAGCGCGCGCTCAAGCAAATACCTGAGGATCTCATCAGGAAATCGTTCATCCAAACAGGCATCTCTATCGCCCCCAACGGCAGCGAGGATCACCTAGTAAAGCTAAATCAAGGCTTGCAAGTAACATGGGACGGCTGGGAGGACGCGGAGGACCTAATTTTACATGTTAAAACTAAGTTTAATAAATTAATTAACCTCACGACGGTCGCGCGCGTTAACGGGGCATATGAATAGGTTCATGAGGACCTATACGCCGCGGCGCCTATTAAAGCTAAAAGCACCACTAGTAAGTGGCAGGCATACGTTGGATGGAGTATACAACAACTCAAGGAGATTCTCCGCAGCAGAAAGGTGCCTGGGTATAGCGTTTTTACTAAGGAGCAATGCCTACAGAGATTGCTCGACGATGACGCTCAGGAGGCTGCATCCAACGATGTAAATCGACGCCAGGTTCTCGCAGAGATCTCAGCGAACAAACCACCAAAACCAACGATGATTGCACCAGATGACTGGGAGGCACGTGAGCTAGCCAAGGGCAACGTATTCACATCATCATTTGACTCGCAGTCGTCGGTTGCCCTATACGAGAGCTCTACATCGCAGGCCTCCCAGGACTCTACATATGCCACCCAGCGTCAACTTCAACCTCAGCACCAGGAAAACGATATACAGACGCCTTCCCCGCAGAGATTACAGCCTCAAAAACCACCTCCAATTGAAATCTACATCGATCCTGATGAGGATGCTGAGGGCAGCATTGATGAGGGTGTAGAGACATCGCGCGACATCCGCCCCCAAGCGCAGTGCCCTACAAAACCACCACCACATGCTCGTTTTTCATGAAATTCAAGCGCCTACAAGAACTAAGCGTTGCAAAACAGATTATTAAAAAAGTTCTAAATAATATAGTGTTGTTGTCAAGATATAGACCCTAGCAATAAATTAAGGATGTTGGAGGTTGCAAGTGGGGATAAAGCGATACCTCAGATGGTTTAGCGTGCACGTCCTAGCGAAACCATTATCTGCAAAAGTCTACGGTATAGTAGTACCCTGCCGAGACAGTCAGTGCGCCGCGACACTAACGCGCCACCCCAACACCAGCACCGCAGCCAGTAACATGAGGCTGTAGAGTTTTACACAAAAGCTTTTATCGCGAAATTTTCTAGAGTTAAGATTTTATAGAGCTATAGAAGATTGCTAGCTAGTTAAATTATAGATATTTACTTAGTATTCTAATTATTTAGCTACTACGCGATACTAGCGCTAATAGCGTAAATATTACTATATTAACGCGTATAAATGCCGGCGTAGGCTTCTTCCTCTTTATAATTATATAAGTAGCTTTTAAAGCATTCTAGCTTCCCTTTTTAGCAATTTTAAGACGTTTTTAAAGTTATTATTAAGTCTTATAAGCCTATTAATAGAGGCGTTGCTTAGTAGCCTAATTAGCTTTCTCCTTAGCGTACGTATTTCTAGCTACTACACGCGTAACACGCTTCTCCTATAGTAGACAAGCTTTAAGCTACCTATTTACTATCTAGATCTCTCTCTGCTTACTTTTCTAGAGTTATAGTTGTTGCTTTTTAGCCTTTTGTTGGCTAAGAGAATCGCGCGCCCTCTGTACGCGGGCAGGTAACTAGAAAACAGATTCTCTATACTACTTATCTAGCTACTTAAAAGGTAGAGTCCTGCCCTTTATTTAACGCCGTTTCTGGTTTGTGAGGGCTTTTCGTAGCCCCTGATTCTTATGCTCTAGGAGCTGCTTCTATATAAAAATTAAGTGTATAGTGCGACTTAGCTTCTTGGCCTTATCACCTCCCCCTGTATTAATAATAACCTTTAAAAGCTAATTAATTTTGCGCTAATTAGACGCGCTAAGTACTAAAATAGAGCTTTTACGTAATCTTTATTTTAGAGACTTATCTCTATTAAATTAACTAAGGATTAGTGTAGGATCTGGCGGCAAGATACCTATATACTTAAAAGCTTTAGTAATTAATTGCGGCGTAACTAACGTTGTCTAAGCCTTCTAAAATAGTGTAAAGAAGTCTCTTTTAGTAATTATTAATAGCCTCTAACTCTTATATAGGTATGCGGAGAGCTCGTTAGAGTAGGCGGCAGAAAGAGACTTAAATACACAAACGTCTAGAGGCTACAGCGTATAAGTGGCGTAAGGGGGAAATATCGCAAGGAGGATCTTTTTCTAATTATAATAGTTAATAAAATCTATAGTAACGTGAGATCTATGCCTATTAAGGACTAAGAGTTACCACTACCGTCAAGCCTTCTCCTTAGTTTAGCGATTAAACACCTGTTTTAGCTATTAAAGCCCTATCTCGTTGTTTAACTATCTAGAGGTTAATAAGGTGATAAAGACTCTATAAGAATTAACGTTAATTTCCTTAACCTAGCTTGATTGTAGAGTCTCAGCGTTAGATTAATAGATTAGTAATAGATTAATAGTAGATCCATCGGCGCATATACATGCGATAAGCGAGATCCACTCACGACTGCCATCCTAGATAGATTGCCTCACTTGGCGACTCTCATATATAGGCCTGTCGAAGATCCTTTTTGACCTGCCGGTGATGCCGAGTAGGAAGCCTTTTTCGTCCATATTATAGGTATGCTAAGGCTCTATGCCATACTTTATAATTTTCTTATATAGAAGCTTAAAGTAGAGCCTATATCTTGCGCCTAAATTAGCGTTATAGTAATTACTATCTAGCCTAGTTGTCTATCGTAAGATCAGGGAGTTAGGGTAGCGCCTAATAAAGTAATTAACCTATTATATAGAGATATTCTTTTTAGTAATAATTAATATAAAGTTTTAGATTATCTAACGCATAGGGGGTAGAACTTTCTAAGTAAGACGCTATATATACTATAGGAGCTTAGATTCTTGTTGTTAGTTAAGATTTTAGTAAGTCTATAGTAGCTGTGTACGCGCCTGCATAGCGCGTCTATGCCAGCGCGTTAATGTTGACCGCACAACACCAAATTCTTCTGCAATTTTTCTATATAAGAAAGTTTCTCCAGGTTCTCGTGAGTCGATAGCGATGATTGCAGCCTCAATCGGATCCATATTGGTGGAGATGCGGCGCGTCAAAGTTGAGGTGCTACATCTGTTGGGGTGGCGCGTTAGTGTCGCGGCGCACTGACTGTCTCGGCAGGGTAGCCTAGGCCGTGATGTACTTTGTCAGCAAATCATTCCACCTCAAAGGCAGCGGGCCTCCTCGTACAACAGTACAATGACTCAGCTTTTGGATGTACAAGACAAGTACATGAAGGGTATACTCCTATTTAAATGTATTCACTAGCTTATAGTAGCGCCATCTCGTACGGGTCGCAGACATCTATACTGGCGCAAAAGTTCCACGTCACCTCCACGACGCTGTTGTTTGGCGTGCCCGGGTTGAAACCTGGAGGAGCAAGATGCAGTCACTGACCGTACCCGCGTCTGTATCGAAGAGGAAGCAAGCTTGTAAAAGCTGCCGTCAACGAAAGAAGCGATGCGATGTGAGATACCTACCCTTCCTATCTGCACATGCTAATGTGAATCAGGGTGAGCGGCCTTCGTGTGCATTAAGTCGGAAGTGGAATATGCGCTGCGAATATGCGGTTCCGGCAGCACTTCACGCAGGAGGAGAACTGTCCTCTGTCAATTACGCAGGGACTCTTCTCGGGAGCATGAGGCAACCTGTCGCACCCTGGGATCTTGACACAGTTTTGTCGTTGCCAGACTTTGATTTTGATGCAATCTCTGGAAGGCAGGATGGAATTGCATCTCAGATGAGCTACCCGACACCGATATCAAACCCTGAACCGTTTTTCTTGAGCAGTGGACATGACACTGAGATTGCTGGATTTCCGGACCCTGCCTTCCCATCCGCCACTGTAACCAACGAGCTGGTTGACATCTTCTTCGACAAGCTTTACTTCTTTTTGCCCTGCTTACACAAAAAGACATTTTTGGACGAGCTTCACGTTGGCCACATCGAAGCACAATCTCCTCTGTTACTTTACTCTTTGCTCTCCATCGCGGCTGGCTTCCATCCCGATCCGACCATAAAGGCCCGTCAAAAGGACTGGTTTGAGCAGGCTAAGCTACTGTATGACTTTACGGGACGAGCACCGGACTCCGCTTTGCGCACCGTACAAGGCGTTGTATTTCTTGTGTACCATGCTTACACATGTGGTGACTTCTCCGCTTGTTGGTTATACATTGGAAAAGCGTGGAGACAGGCCGCTTCATTGAGCATGAACCGCATGGATGCCAAACATGCAGTGGTCATGCCTGTAGGCTTGAAGGACGGTGCGGACGACGAGCAACGCGGATTTTACAACCTAAGGGAATGGAAGGCCACAACAGTACGTCGACCACAACATAGTTTATCCATCTAATTCGTGATCATTGCAGGTAATTGAACAGGAAGAGTGTCGACGAGTTCTCTGGATCCTATTCATGATAGACCGAAATCAATCATGGCCTACAGGCTGGCCAAAGGCGATCGATGAAAAGCAGTTCAAACTTGACATTCCTGTTGCGGACTCCATTTTTCAGTCTATGTCCACCGATATCGACGGGAGCGCAATCGAGAACATCACGTTTACAAGGAACGTCAATGTCTTGATTTCATCCGCATCAGGCGCGAAAGACCCGCTTAACCTTTTCCACTATCTCATCATTGCCTACATCCTTCTTGGCCGCGCTTCCGACCTTGTACATTCCATTCACGACGATCCTAGCAGTCCCGAATATGCGCAAGAATGCGAAGAGATCGATACGTACGTCGTCAAGCTGCGTGTCAGCATGCCTCGCACTGCATCTTATGTGCTAGATGCACCGATCGAAGACCGAGGCCAAGTCGTTTGGCTGAACGCTATCATCAACACCGTCTCAATTCTTTTGAATTATCGGAATGTGCCTTTTTCGGACCCGAATTCCGTCAAAGATCTGTTGAACAAGACGTTAATGGCTGCCAAGAACACTTCTCAGACCATCAAGGACGCATCTCGAGCTTCCATTGATCTTCTCCTCAACATTCATATTGCATCCTCCTTGTATGTCGGTAAGTGCACTCCAGAATGTATTATTTGCACATCCTATCGGTCCTTGATCTGTTTCCTGAAGACGGTCAATAATGCAAGGATATCGGCAAGTCTTCAGGACTGCGGAATGTATCATTGACTATAAAATAGCGTGTTGCGTTCTGATGATCCACCACCGCCTCGAAGATGACGCCAGCCTGAAGAATGATATCGACTTCTTGGAATTAGTGTTCGAAAGGATGCAGGATGTGTTCACTGTGGTAGGCATCAAGTTCATCTTGGCTCTAAAACGTGACAAGGAGAGGAATCGTGAAGAGCTCCTAAGTCTAAGAGAAAGAGGTTACAGAGGCTTGCTTGCCGACTGCTCAAAATGGGGGTTCGTGCAAGACGAAGTCATGAAGATGGGCTTGACGTTAACATGAACCGATACCAAGTCAGTAGAAAAGCTTCTCATTCGCAACCATACCATACTAACAGCTAACCAAGCCCTTCCAGCCATCATACCAACAGCCTACCTCCATCCGAGCTCGCAATCGTTCCCGTAACATAATGGTCCCGCATGAACCACCCATAAGCTTCCGCCGTATCCTTGACATCCCCCCAAGTCTCCAACAGCGTAAACGTCTTTTTCATCTCCTGCTCTCTCTCCCTTCCCACATTGTCGACAAAATTTTGGAACAGCGGCGTATCGATCGCGCCAGGTGCCACCAGATTGACACGGATAGGCTTGAGATCTACAGCAAGCCCTCGCATCAGTCCCTCCGAAGCACCGCCCCAAGACGCGCCTATGGACCAACCAGGCCCCGGTTTTACGGTGTTGACGCCGCCAGTTAGAGTGAAGCTGGAGGAAGGCGATGTGTGCATGTACTTCCCCGTCGCCAGTAACTTCCCAATCACTGCGCCGGTCAACCACCGCACGTGGAAGCCTCGTAACGCGTTTTCCGGATTCATCTCGTAGATCTTGGGTAGTTGTAATGCATCTCCTGCGCAGTGCACGATATGGTCGAGTTTGTGTTCGCCATCGTTGGTGACCTTCTTCAACAAGGCTTCCATGTTGGCTTCGATGTTCGTCGTGTCGGAGAGATCCAGGGGAACGCCATTGACGCTGGCAGACGGGTAGTAGCGCTGGAGTTCCTGGACTTTGGCGTCGACTTTGGGCTGCGCGGAGCCGGAGATGGTGACGATGGCGCCGTTGGAGAGAGCCATGGAGGCGACGCCGAAGCCGATGCCTGAGGTGCCGCCGAAGATGAGAACGCGGGCATTGTGGAGGCGGTTGGGATGGGCCATCTTTTGAAAGGGACTTTGGCGTATTAAGGTAGTTATATTGGTGGATATATGGAAAGTTATATTGATGGATTTTTGGAAGTTGAGTTGAGTGGTGATGATACCGCAAGACTAGCACTTGAATGCGTTTATATATTTGACCCAGTGGTGCTTATTTCCATCGTCCGAGGCGCAAAGGCCAAGTAAATCCGAGCCCGCTCGTCCCCGCCAGGCCGCCCGCTGAACTGCTTACAAAAGTCATTGCAGCGACAACGACGTCTGCTATTGAGCGGTGGATGGCGGACGAGGCGGACGAGGCGGGCTCGCCTATGCGTGAGCGGCGAGGCTAGCGGTACGGCGGGCTCATCAGACCAAAAGCGCACATATAGTGGGTCTAGGCCCGTTTGGGCCTAGTACGCGGAATTTAGAGGGTCGGTTAACGAACACTGAAGTACCTTCACTAACTTCCTTAAAAGCATTCGCCTTCACACAATGGCCCAGACTGGATTTCGCACCTATACCCATCAGACGTTGAAGAGAACGGAGCAGATTTCGATGCCATTCACAGACGCATCAATCCCAGCTCGCCAATACTACCTGCACTTCCCAACCACCTTTCCCCATTACCGTCTCAATCAGACTCTTTACAAGTTGCCTCCGGTCAGAAGATAAGAAAAACTCGTTGTTGTTATTGTTGTTGTTGTTGTTGTTGTTGTTGTTGTTGTTGTTGTTGAGTCCAACGGTTTCCAGAGAGGAAAAGCGCGATAGAATGCTACGTGCTTCCACGAGCTTCCCGCTGCGGATTCCAACACCGTACCAACCCTCCCTTAGATCGGCTTCTGCGTAAGCGAAGATGTATGTGACTTTTCCAGACAATCGAATATGGTGAATAAGATCCAGAGTCACCGGGGAGATGACTTTGAATAAGAGTTTTACCAGCTTTAGCTTTTGCGGCAAGATGAGGACTGAGCTGTTCGTACAAAGCTCAGCGGCTTCAGCCATGATCTGGTGACAAACGAACAATAAACCGCGACTGTTACTGGTGTTTTCTAGCCTGCCGGAATTCTTGTTGACGCTGATGACGGTGTTCTCGAACGCGTAAGAATAGGTGAGGTTACGGAGTTCGGCTGGGAGTTTTAGGAAAGGAAAGCCATTGTGTTTGCAAAGGCTGCTATAAGGCCGTTAGATTCTGAAGGGAAATTTTACTCCACCGCGGAATGCTTACACGGCCCGAATCTGTGTGGTAACTTCTTCCCTAATGTCGTGCGGCTCCATCCCAATTGGAAGACTTGTTGCTGATAAATCAGTTTATGGATGACTCAATTCTCTTAGGTTGCGTGAGTGAGAGGAGGGGCAGGAGAGCTGGACGATGAAGCACTTATCTACGCCAGTGCGTGAAGGTACTTCTGGTGAAATGCACCGCACGCGCATTTCCACGGTTCACATCCCCAACAACCCCCTCATCGAAGCACCTCAACACCACCCCCACGCTGCTGCCTAGGCGACAGCGTGCGCAAAAACATGCCTGAAGGGTGAAAGTACTTGAGTCCAACCCGCTTGTGCCTCAACAGCCGACGTCTACGTCCACTCCCTCGCGCCCGCACCTGAGTCAATCATACTACGTCTCGGCAAATTAATCCCTTCGCACCATTGGTAAACGCCCTCTATGAGCTTATATCAAAAAGTAATACGTGGCTGGGTTAACTAGAAGAAACTGTTTTTGTTTACCAATTTCCTCGGTGTCGATTCGATGCTTCCTTATCCTCACTGTTAAACGGCAACTAAACTACTTGAACCCTCTCATTTCAGAGCATTCTTCAGCCGCGGAACCTCTTCATCTCCATTAAGAACCCGCTCCAAAGCTTGCGGTACAAGCTCAGCCGCATCTCCAAGAAACATCCAATCTCCAGCCTCCGGCCTCGACACCCCTGCAGACTTCTCCAGATTGAAAAACGCCACGCGAGCGCCTGCTCTCCTCGCACGACTGATATACCCCGCCGCCGGCCAGACAGTAGCCGACGTCCCAATCACCAGCATGACATCCACCTTTTCTTCAGAACCACCTTCCCTCAACCATTCATCGACCAGCGCGTCCAATAGTACGTACTACGGTCCGTAATCTACGGTCCGTAGTTGGTTTTTGACAGTACGTACCGTAGTGAGGCGCCCACCGTACCGTACACCGTACCGTACCAGATTTTGACCCGTAGTACGGCTGTACGGTTCCTAATTAGGAAGGAGGCGTGAGTAGAGCTCTGGGTGGCGGATTTGATGGATTTGATGGATCTAGCTGTTTTGGGTGTAGTATGTCTCCTCACAGAGCAAATGCGGAGCTTCGGCCCCTGACTAACTTTTCGCCCTCATCCCTATACAATCGTCAGCCCGTTTA
>ML976784.1:44678-142397 GCA_010015655.1 Bimuria novae-zelandiae CBS 107.79
TACTTTTACGCGGCGCCCTCTACGTTTAGGTCCACTATATAGAGGTTCCTAGCTTGTCCCTTCTAATTTAACAAGATTATAGTATTATCTCGTATAAGCTAGATCTTCCCTTTATTAAATTCTACAGGCTATTTATATAATAAAATTATCTTAGGCTTCGCGCGGAACTTAACCTTTTATAGCTCTTCTTTTTTACGTCGCGCGAAATTAGTCGTGATAATACTAAGGGTGTTATCTATTTATAGCCCTATAATTTTAAACATTATTATGCCTTCGTGCGTAATTAATAGGCATAGATCGTATAAAGAGGTTTCCATGCGAAGTTTGTCCTTATAGTAGTTGTAATATGTCTTAAACCAATACAGGCCAGATTCTGCTACGCCGTATAGTGGCCGCACAACTCTAAATATCGTGCGCGGAGGAAAACTCTCACGGAGTTCTCTTGGTGGTCGTGCGAACAACGTTCGTGTGAGTCTATCTGTTAACTGTACGTACGCCTGGGTGATATCGCGTAGCTCACAGTGCATACCGTACGAAGCCATCAGTGATGGGCCAATAGCCAGGATTAGCCTCTGGCTCATTCTTTGAATTGTAGGAGACTGTGTGAGGATCTCCTTCTTTTCCTCATCTGAATGCCCTGCAAAAACAAGTCGTGATTTTTTATACGGCTGTGTTAATTTCCCTTTTATTTCGCGTACAAGGCGAAGGTTAAAGATTCGTCCCTTGTAAATAGATAGATCGTACGTAAGCACCTTAAAAGTGTCTTCTGTAATTAGGCTCTCTATTTCTGTATAGTCTAACTCTTTAAATAGTTCCCTAGGTGTTGTAATCACACTATCTACGCGGAGTTTAATTATTAATATATAATTATCCTTCTCCTTCTAAGTAAGAAATATTATATTTTATACAGGATTCTTGCGCGGTCTTCTACGTCCTCTCTTAATTAGTTATAGCGCTAGCTCTAGATCTAGTTTGTACAATAAATTTAATACTATGTCTTTTACTAGTAGATCGTGTAGAGCTACTTCCTCTATTAACACTAGTTGCTTACGTGGTCGACCTCTCTTTTATACTTATAAAGGATTCCTTTGTACAAGAGCTGGTTCGTCTAGGTCTAGCAAGTCTTATACAGATTATTCCTTATTCTCTACACAGTAATATAGCTTAACTTGTGTAGCCTAGAATTTTACTAGACTATTCTCTAGCTTAATAATAATATCTTAATCTTTAATTCCTTTTATCTTATATGGCCTAAGCCATCCTTTCTTCTTACGCTATATTATTACTTCTAAACTAAGTAGTGTGACGGCCTGGCATGCCGGCAGGACACATGACCTCGCGTGAGAGGCGCGACTGCCTCACGCCTGGGTACAGCTACCTCACGCCTGGGCGCAGCTGCCCACGCACCCAGTGTAGCTATCTCGGATAGATAGATGTTCCGTACCGAGCGGCAGCGCATAAAAGCGCCGCAGGCCTGTGTACCTACAGTCTCCTCATCTTAGTGTAGCTAAAATAGAGCTAACCTACCTTATCTACTCTCTTAATGCAGGAGCCTGTGCCTGTCCTTATATTATACTAAGATTTCTTTACTTAGCTAGAGATAGTAATAAAATATTAAGTTAAAATACTCGATCTGCCTGCGCGCACGACTTAATAATAACTACTTTAAGGGATCTATTATATAACTACGCTAAGCTATTAGTTTATTATAGAGTATAATTACCCGCAATAAGAGGTCCTAATACTACTAAGTAACGTACTACTTAAAGGGAGTTAAAAGATATAGTTTAAAAATAGCACGCCGTAGCTAGCTAGGAGAGCTAATTAGCCTACCGCCCTTTACTTAATAAACGTGCTATACAGGCAACCTACTACTTACGTAAAGAGGGCTATAAGAGCCCTAGCCTCTATAAGAGAGGAACCTATTCCTACTAACTATCCTAAGCACTACCTGCTCGCCTTCTCCCTACTAGAGAACTAATAACTAGCTACTCTACCCATAGTATTAATAAAATAGCACTAAAACACCTATTTATAGCGTTAGTTTTAGAAAAGGAGATACTGGGCAGCGCGTACGACCTATCTAAGCCCTTTATCTACTAAGAACACGAAATCCAGAGCTACGGCTCTATTACTAAGGAAAACCATGATCGAGACACTTCCCTAAAACTTACTTGTATCTAGTAAGGTATTAATAAGGACCTCTTGCAACCTCCCTAGCTATCTACGTTTACTAGTAATAACCTAATTACTACGACGCTAGAGGCCGTAATTAAGTATTTTAGGCAGGAACTAGTAAAGATTACTATAGAGCTAGTTAGCTAGCTTCTTCTTCGTGGTGTGGAGCGATAATAACTATATATATACCGCTAGATTACTACTAATGCCTTAGCTAAAGGCGAAGGGCTGCATAGAGCCCTCGTTTAAGCGTAGCAAAAGATAGACAGGTTAGAAGCCTAACTTGCTAAACAGGCTATAGCAGGCTCTACCCTTAATACACTAGTAACTTAATCTTATATAACTAAATTCTAAATCCTCCCTTAAACCTTAAGCTAAAGCGTCCCCTCCACTAACGACCTGCTAAGCTCTAAGTCTAATAAGCCTAATAACTTATGTTTTTCGCGCTTATTACTATTTAAGCCTATTACTTATTTATATACACGCTCTTTAGGCGCAAGCTAGCGCTTAGTTAAGTTCCTAGACCCTTCGCTACTCTTAGATAGCAAGACAACTACGACCTTTAAGCACTAGAGGGCCTATATAGAGAATAAACTTTGGTCCAACCGCGATTGGTTTATAGGAGAGACTTTAGAGGATACCTAAGAGCGTATCGTAGCATATATGACTACACGCACAGAGGATCCCGCCCGTAACTAACTTATAACTTTAATTAAAGCTCTACGAGACAGTGGCGAACGCATTAATAGTAAATTTATAATAAATATAATAGAGTAAGCTTTTAGCGACCTATATAAGAAGAAGAAAGCCTGTTAGGCATTTATCTAACTACGCCTCCACTTTATAGCTAAGTTTACTAGCTTCTAAGTAGACTTTTTTTGCCTTACAATGCAGCGTAAGCTACTTGCTAACTTATAAGTTAAAGAGTTCTATAAGAAGCTTATAGATTGACTCTATATAGATATAGGCCGTGATGTTTGTCGCCTTAAGAATAATTACTCTAAGTTTATTAACATCGCCCGCGACCTTGCATGAGAGGTAATAATTATAAACTCCTAGGTTACGGCGCGCGCCGAACGAGAATCTCGAAAGAAGGCTACTCCTACCTTAGCCGCTAGGTCTTACAAGTACGCTTTAATACCAGCGTAGCCCCTTACTTGCATATAGCCAACGCGCGCCGCCACTATAGCTTTAAGTAGCTAGCTTACCTACTATTATTATAAAAAGTTAAGATATATTACTCGAGACTACCTAAATAGCCCTGTTAATTAGAAAGCGTTAGAGGCCAGCGATTTAGCACCGTAAGCTAATAAAAAGGTATATTATAAGACTAAGGATAGAGGCTTCCTCTCTTATAATAAGGAATTAGGAAAAGTATTACTCTAGGGGAAGTCTCCTTCTTAGAGAATCCTATAGGAGCTACTAGCATACAAGACCTCTTATTTAGCAAAAGTGCTTTTACTCTGCCCTGCCGTATCTTAACGAACGGGCTAGCAATTAGGTTAAAGGCTCTTATTAACACAGGCGTAAGTAGCTATATCTTAGTCTACCTTAAATACCTCTACATAATTAAGAAGGGACTTAAGGTATTTATTAAAAGCATAGAAGCTATTCCCCTGGCTAGATATAATAGTTAACTAAACGGGCAGGTAAATAAGCACTTCTAGGCTAACCTAGTGCTAGATGGCTACTGCCTTACTACTTACTTTATACCTTGCGACACTAGCCGCTACGACCTTATAGTTAGCCGTAAGCTTCTCGAGGAAGCCAATATTTAGATTAACTATAAGTAGTAAATACTTAAGTGGCTAGATATAACACAGATTAACTATAAATAAGACATTATTATCCTAACGCGGGGTACAGCTACAGGAATTAATTCTAAGTATTAGGTAGATACTAACTAACATGATAAGCTTATAGACGTGGCTATTATATAGTATATCTACCACTTATTGCAGCAATCCCCTCAGCGTCGTACCTATTAAAAGAACCTAGCGAAGATAGAGGAGCAGCTCCGCTACTAAGCGCTACTATTATAAGAGTAGTAGCTAACTCGCCCTAAACCTGTCTCCCGCGAGGACCTCGCTAAGGCAGGCCTTAAGATTAATATTATAAGAGCTATAGTATTTATAATTAATGCGCGTTAGAAAGAGATAGTTATTAACTATATTAGTGTTTACAAAGTAGAGAAGCTAATCTAAGACTGTAAGAAAGAGCTAGGCTAGACAGACCCGCCAGATCTAGACAAAGAACTCTACTAGCTTCTTATAAAGAAGTTACTATTCCTAGGCTATACGGGCGCTACCCTAGCTTACTTCTTAAAGAAGGACTCTAACGTACTGCCTTTACACCGCAACAGCGTTAATTATAATATTAAGCTAACTACGGATAACACACTAATATTAAGCCTACTATATAGCATGTTTCTAAAGTAGTTATAGCTTGTTAAGGATTACCTAAATAACTACCTTTAATACGGCGTTATTACTTATAGCAACGCGCCCTACGCCTTACTAGTACTATTTACTAAGAAGCCTAGAGGGGGGTAGTAATTTTGTATTAACTATCGCAAGCTTAACGCTATTATAAAGAAAGATGTCTATCCTATCTTACTTATCTAAGAGACCCTTACGAGGCTCGCCCGTGCTAAGATATTTACTAAGCTAGACGTACGGCAGGCCTTTTATCGCATTTAACTAGATAAGGAAGCAGAGGACCTAACCACGTTTTATACACGCTATAGTAACTATAAGTATTATATACTCCTATTTAGTCTCTATAATAGACCTGCCACCTTTTAGCGATATATTAACAGGGTACTGCATGGCCTACTTAATAACTTTTACATAGCATATCTAGACGATATCCTTATCTACTTAGAGGATCCACTGCACTATAAGGAGCATATTACGTAGGTGCTTAAACGACTCCACGACGCTAGTTTGCAAGCAGATATTAAGAAGAGCGAGTTCGCAGTAACTAGGATAAAGTTCTTTAGCCTTATTATTAGCACTTAAGGTATTTAGAAGGACCTAGAGAAGATCGCTACTATGTAGGACTAGCCTATACCTATATTAGTTAAAAGCATATAGTTATTTTTAGGCTTCTATAACTTCTATCGAACCTTCCTTAAGGACTATAGACGCATTATTAGACTGCTTATAAAGCTCCTTAAGAAAGGCGCCTAGCATGCCTTTAAAGAGCGAGAGCTTATAGCCTTTTAGCAAGTTAAAGACCTTATACTATTAGATAACGTACTTACTTACTACTCTCCCTATCGCGTTACACGCATAGAAACAAACGTAAGCGATAGTGTTATTACTAGCGTACTCTCTTAGCTACAGGACGACGGTCTCTGGCGACCTGTAGCCTTTTATTCCAAGATAATAAGCGACCCGCAGATGAACTACGATATACATAATAAAGAGATACTAGCCATAATCTATAGCCTTAAAGAATAGAGATCTTAGCTTATTAGTCTATAAATAACTAAGCCCTTTAGCGCTATTACTAACTATTAAGCGCTAGAGTACTTCTCTACTAAGCATAAGCTTACTCCTTAATAGATACGCTAGGCTATAATAGTAGCTAATTTTAACCTAAAGCTCACCTACTAACTAGGCACTACTAACGTAGTGGCTAACGCGCTATTACGCAAGCAGGAGGAACTATAAACTTAGAAAGAGAAGGATAAGGTAGCTCGCATAAGGGTCTTCTTATAAGCTAAGTAGCTAGACGTTAATATAGTGCAAGAAGCCACAACCTAACTCGCTAACCTAGCTACTTAAGGATTACAGGGCTAGGAGCTTAAGATTGCTCTAATAGACACCTTTCTAGCCTTTCCCTCTATAGAGGATCCTTATGCCCTTGTTAATTAGGTAATTAAGGTAAACTAGAATTACGATAGCCTATAAAAGCTGTGGGAAAAAGCTCTATCTAATAACTAAGGACCGTAAAAGCTAAATAATTAAGATCTACTCTTATATAAAGATTAGCTAGTTATCCTAGTAGTTAACTTCCTACGCACCTACTTAATCCGAGCCGCCTATACTACGTAGCTTACTACTTACCCAGGAAAAAGGAAGACAGCAAAGCTACTTAGAGATTAGTACTACTGGCCAAATCTAGCGAAGGATGTAGACACCTATGTCGCCACCTATACGGCTTATTAATAGAGTTATACGCCCCGCGACCGCACCCTAGGACTACTTAAGCTACTACTAATACTAGAGTAAGCATGGTAGGACGTTTTAATAAACTTTAAGTTATTTCTACCCGACAAGAAAGGGTACAATAACGCCTTTATTATAGTTGACTATCTAAGCAAGCGCTACTTCTCACTACCCTACTATAAGATAACCACGGCGGAACAGGCTATAAATATATACTATCGCTATATCTGGCGCGTGTACGGCCCACCCAAGTCTATCGTCTCTAATTAAGGCCCGCAGTTTATCTTAGCATTTATAAACAAGCTATACTAACTTATAGGCGTTAAGCAAAAGCTCTTAATAGCTTATTATCCTTAGACTAATAGTAACACAGAAATTATAAACTAGTACCTTAACTAGCGCCTTCGCCTATTTATTAACTACTACTAAAATAACTAGTCTGACCTACTGCCCTGCATAGACTAGGCTCAGGCTATACTGCCTCATGAGACTACAGGCCTCTCGCCGTACGAGATCGAGTTCGGACATCAGCCTATACACCACTAGGACTAGGAAGAGCGGACAAAGACCTCTCCCACAACCCGTGAGTAGATATCCCAAGAGGAAGCGTAGAACTACGTAAAGGTTTAATACAACGCTATAAAGCAGGCTATAGAGATAGCTTAGAGAGGGATTATTTATGCCCAGGAGCAACAAGCACGTTAAGCAAATAAGAAGTAATATAAGCTAGATTTTAGAGTAGATAATTAAGTCTATATTACGCCAAAAGGCTTTACCACTAACTAGCCTAGTTAGAAGCTTAACCAGCAGATATACGGGCCCTACCTAATTATCGCTATAAAAGGACACTTTTACTAAGTTAAGCTTTCGCCGTATATATATATGCACAATGTCTTTTATGCAGACCGCCTATAAAAAGCCACTATAGATACACTGCTAGGTTAGATAGAGCCAGAAGAGGAGCTAATAGAGGTTAATGGCAACCTAGAATAGCAAGTAGAGGAGATTCTTAATAGCCATATCTATTAAGGACATTTATAATATAAAGTCTCCTAGACTGCCTATAATCCTAACCCTACCTGGTACAACGCCCGAGGCTTTGTTAGGGCACTATATAAAGTAAAGGAGTATTATAACGCATACTTAGATAAAGCAAGGCCACTACTATAACTAGATATCTGGCTACGAGCGTATGAGGCTGGCACCTATCTAGAGATAATAAAGGAAGATAATAAAGCTACGGTTATACTAGCACAAGGCAAGACACGAAGAAGGTAATACAATAGACTTAGAGGACTACGCCCACCTTAGAGGGGGGTAATATAATAGCCTAGTATACTAGTAGGACATATAACCTCGCGTAAGAGGTGCGACTGCCTTACGCCTAGGTGTAGCTGCCTTACGCCTAGGCGTAGCTGCCCACGCACCCAGTGTAGCTATCTTGGATAAATAGATATTCCGTGCCGAGCGGCAGCGTATAAAAGCGCCGCAGGCCTGTGTACCTATAGTCTCCTCATCTTAGTGTAGCTGAAATAGAGCCAACCTACCTTATCTACTCTCTTAATGCAGGAGCCTGTGCCCGTCCTTATAAGTAGAAGATTTAGTACTTCGTGCAAGATTAGGCTATTCTAAGTGTTAATCGCATAATTAATATTAACTTTCGCCCTCTCGCTTTAAAGTATCTTTATTACCTTTTATATAGTATTAGCTTGCGTAACAATATTAGGAGATGGTGCAGAATCCATGTTAATTCTTAGGTACGTTCTAAACACAAGTAATGTAGGTACGAGACCGTTTAGTCCTGCTATATTATTAAGGGCTTTAATAGCTATCTATAACACTAACTCGTTATTTATATAATTATCTAATTCTATATAAAAGATATCGTACGCGCGTCGTAACGGCGCGTATACGCGTTTAATCTTCCCTATAGCCTAGTAAGCCTTAACTAGCATCTATTAACACGTTGCTCCTATAATCTTCGCGCGGTTCTAGAAGTCTTTAGACGTAAAGTTCGTACCAGGGTTATATATAATATAATTAGGTAGGCCTTAGTACGTGTTAATCTAACACTTACATAGCGCGTCCTAGGTATCTCGTGCAGACATTAATTTTAAAAAGGTTACTACTTAGAATAATATATCCGCGTTAATTACGTAGAGTGCGTCTTAGTTACTAATTTATACAACGTTAATTACTATCTCGTAATTAAAGTACAAATTATCCTTAATAGTAAACTTAAATCTTTATAGGGCTGGATCGTGCAGCTAATATATATAGCAGAACTTCTTAATCTCCTTAAGTATAAAGGGATTAACGTCATGTCTAGCGTGCTTAAGCATTATGTAAAGTCGTTCTGTATAAAGATAGCTAAATCTCCTATACAGCTATTAAAGTTCCTGTTTAATAAAGAAGGATATTAATTCCTCCTTTCGTACGTTAAAGAATAGATAACCCTATTTTTATATAACAGGAATAGTATTGCTATTGCTTTATATAATTACATTCTGCACGTTGTTAAAGTACGCACCTATTTAGTCTACATCTATAAGAGATAGTAGGAACAGTGTTAGAGTATCTAGGATATAGTACGTCACGTTACTAACTAAATTAGTAATCCGTATAGTACTAACTAATCCTGTTAATTCTTATTTTTTAAAGCTAATACTCTCCTTGCTTAGTGTCTAGTTTACTTTTATACAAGGGAATTCTCGCAGGTAGGCTTTAAGTTATAACTTTCTAATAGTAGAAATCCTTGCCGCGCCAGTGTCCTATAGTTTACCTTAGTATACTATATAATATTAATCCTTAAGGATAAACTATTCTGCGTATCCTTTAGGTTCTAGGCTATAGATGTCCTCTGCTGTTGCGCGGTAGAGAAATATAGCTATAGTAAGATAGTTAATAATCTCTTTACCTTCCTCTTTATCTAGGTCGTTGTTATTATACAACTCCTCTTCCTCCTACTCTAGTTTACTTTTAAATTCTTAAATATACGCGCTCACCTCCTTGCGCGTTAGTGTTTTATTATAGAATCCTTTATATAAGGAGATATACTAGCGTTTTACACGGGATTAATCCGTGCAAGGATAATTTATAGACTAATATCCTTCCTTATAATAGACAAAGCATCGCTTTAGTCGTGCGAAGGACTATAATCTAAATAATCTTTTATATCCCCTAGGGCTTTTTCCACGTTGTTAATAGCCTTGCGTACGTAATAAGCTATATCGCCTATTAGTATAGTACGCATCCTAGGATTCGCTTATAAACGCATTATTCTATTAGTTAATAGAGACTTAGAGTGCTATATAGAAATCGCTAAATAATGCCTTACACGTGGGCTTAATTAAAAACATAGCTTATTCTAGCTTAGGCTACCCTTAACATGCTTATATAATAGTAGTATAAAGAGGTATCTCGCCTTAGAATTATAGGCTAAGGGCTCTTTATGCGAAAGTAAATTTATTAATTATTACTTCTAGAGCTTTATGCGGGGTTTTTGTAGAGTTCTCTTATCTAATTTATAAGAAGCTTATTATTATCTAATCTGTCTAATACTAGTTGTGGTTCACGTTAGTATTAAAGTGATTGCTAAGCTGCTCGTATAGTAACTTCCATGTTCGTCCTAGGCCAATATTGTGAAGGTAGAACATGTGCGCACGCCCTTTAAGGATATTAAGAAAAATGCTTGCGTACGAGGCCTCATAGATAACAAGGCGTTGGCAAAGCTCAATGAATACCATCGCCTTATTAGCTAGGATATTGTACGATTGCCCTGTGTAGTTGTTTTTCTTCTTCCAGGCCTTCTGGAATTGTACGACCTTCTCAGGCGCAAGATTCTCCGCTGCAATCCCTCGTGTAGGTGGAAGTTAGTATAGATTGTACGGCGATTGGATCGTGTGCGGTGAGTACAGGCTTTGAGGGATTTCGTGCGGAGCTGTAACTATAGGAATATGTAGCTGCCCAGTCGTGCTCTTGTGTGATGGGCTAGCATAAGGTGGTTGTACTAGTTGCGGAGGAAGTATCGAGTCTGCGGGTAATTCGTACGGGGACATAATCTACGGCGTTAGAACTGGCGCTAGTGATAGTAATTCCGTACAGTGCTATAATAGGATGTTAAAAGCGTATTCTCCTTTTACAAGTCTATATAGCGTAGTAGCCTCTATTTTATCTTTCTTAAAACTAATGCTCTTGTTCCGCAGGGTAGCAATTAGTTCTTATAGAAAGGGTTAGCTAAGATCTTTAAAGTATACAAGCTTCTACTTTATAAAATTATTCTAAAAGTTCTTAAAAGTTTATACGCCTGTTGCGCTTAACGCGCGAAGTTCTATAATTAAGTTAGCTACGTACGAGTTAAGTTTCTTCTTTAGTATGTTGTCTAACAGTTTAATCTTGTCTACCTAGTCCTTAATATTTGTCTGCTCTGCTAGGGTCTTTACTAAAATACTTATAAGCGGTACGTATCGGTCGTACGTTAATATATTATATTAGTTAGTTTATAATAGAGCTAGCGTTGCTTATTACTCTATAATAGTTAGTTATACGTTATTGCGCGCTATTTTACTTCTTATCGTACGCTGCCTTTAAATAGCCTTATGTAAAAAGATAAAATAGATCTCCTAGCGTTAAACAAGCACTACTATTTATACAGTACCTCTAAATAGTATTGTACGGACAGGTTTCTTGCTCTTACTTAGGTAATTAAATAGAGATTTATAGCCACTTGCACGTAAATTAGACTCTATCTTTACTTTTACTAATTTATAGTTAAAGTAGCAAGGAAAAAGATTTTTCTTATACGCAAACCTCTAAATAGAAAGGTATAAGAAAAGCTTCCTCTCTTATAGTATTTAAACTACTAATTAGTATTAAATAGACTCTCTGCTAGTAATTGCGTACAAGGTAGAAAGGTTTGCACGGTGTAAACATCGTACGGGGGGGGGGGGGTAACTGGTGTTGATTGCTTCTCCCTGTCTATTGTACGAAGGAAAGGGTTAATATATTCCTAGTCTCTGTGCACGGAGATCCGTACCCTTCTGGATCTTACGCACAGAGATCCGTGTGCATCCGGTCTACGTGACTACTACCATTTGGACATTATTATTTAATACTTTTTATACCTCCTTCTGCGCGTATACCTATGCCTAAGACTTAAATTTACTATTTATATAGTTACCTTTATTTACCTAAAATAGTAAGGCTAGGAGTAGCGCCTTAAGCTATTTATATTTTTAAGTTATATAAGATCTTTTATTATCTAGTATAGGGCTCTAGCTTCCTTAGGACGTTAATAATGGCGTCGATGACTTATAGCTAGGTAAAAAAAACTATAATAAGGTAGTATATATAACGCACTTAAAGTGCTTATTTTATAGCATCTTAGGAGTTATCTTTTATAAAAAATAATAAAGGTTAATATTAAGAGCTACGGGACCGCTAGCTAAATAAGAATTTATTAAAAAAAATACTATTTACTAGCTAAATAGGCGTCTAATTAATTATAGTCTATTATTTAAGGCGCTATTAATAACCCCTGCTAAGCTAAGCGCCACAAAGTTACGAAATGGAGCTTAAATTAACCGAATTACCAGGCAGGCCCCTAGTTTTCCTCCCCACCTCGCCATCTGTCGAGGGACCGTAACCGGGAACGGGAAACGGTAACCTAGCCTTAACTAGGGCATATTAGCACCACACTTAACTGACTAAAGAAGACAGGATCCCGCGCACGTTGCCGCTGGCTATATAGGAGGGAGGGTGCGCTATGCTACGTACAGCAGGAGGTAAATTTTGTGCTTTGCTGTACCGGCTAGTCCTTAAAGGATATTCCGCAATTGAGCCTACAGGTCGGCCGACTGGTCAAAAAGCCAAGCCGACTGGTGGGGCCCAAGCGCCCTTGTGCCAAGCAGTCGACTTGGCCTAGCAACCTAAGTAATAGGTTAGCTAAGCTTAACTAATAAAAAATTACATATTTTAACTATATTAAATTTTAAGCTATAACTATTATTATCTTTTTAGTAGATCTAGTTTTTTTTTTCCTTAATAGCCTACTACTACGCTTTAAGCTAAGTTTTAAGTATTTCTAGTTTAATTCGCTGCCTTCGCTCCTCCATCTCTTGCTAGGACATGCGCTTCACTATGCTACAACGTGTTAGTATCTCATTATGGAGGTGTTCTCAAGGTATTGTTCTTACTGTTATAAGGCGCTCACACCTTGGTCCGATCCAGGCAGTAAGGATAAAGTAGCACTTTACAGATTATTTAGTAGTATAAGTTAATGCAACACTTAGCGCGGAACTATATAATTTAATTTTATAATAAATAAGATAATTATTAGTTTATATAAGAGAATGTACTTGCATAGAAGATATGTAAGTTAACTATAAAAAGCATAACATAGGAAACCACCTGTGTATAAATATTCCTCCTATCCTATAAAGTCCCATAGTGTCCCATGCCTCGTGTGCATGGGATTTCTTGGGATTTCCTGGGACGTCACGTGACCTGGGTCACGTGGTCCCACATTGTCCTATAGGCTTGGCGTCTGGGACAGCCTGGGACATTACATTATCCTCAGGTGGGGCTCGTGTACCGTCATAAGGCTCGCTTGTCCCAATGTCCCTGGGTCATAACACTTACCTTATATGTGGTCTTTGTGAACTCGATCTTAAAGGAGAACTAGCTCGTGAGCTATGCCGTGAGCTCCTACGTCGTATAATACCGCTTGAAGATGCTCTATGCAAGACTGTATCTGGACTAGTTATAGCTTCTTGTAATTCTGTAAGAGTTTGGACGCGTCGCCGTTCTAAGATTCTATTAAACCTATTCTCCACGTATTTAAAACGTGTTTTATAAATAATATATACTTTCACGAGCATATAACTACTAAAATTATATTTTAAGGGATATGTCCCTTTAAATATAACATATTCTAAGGCCTTACCGAGCATTAAACTGCTTAATATTATATTACTTAAGTTTTTCTCTACTATAGTTATGTTAGTAACATGTTAAGAATAAGTTAGATATATATTACTTTAGAATTATTACTAAAAATTTTAGCTTCTTGCCTATAATATTTAACTTATTTGCACTTTGCTTAACAGCATATATATAATAGCATAGAACTAAAGATACTTTAGGTTTTATAAACAAATATGCTTTATTAATTCCTCTAGTAATAAGTAGGTGACGCTTATATCTCGCCCACTCTTTAATAGGGCTATCGTTACGGTCTAGAACACGTTAATAAGATGTTCTGTATATATTTAGAATTAGTTACTTACTAATTAGTAATGAACAAAGGTGATTATAGTTAGTTTAACTTTAGTAGGATAATAATAACTTTATCTGCATCTAAAGCTTATAATTTCTAGCTATAAGCGTATTTATACTTCTAAAGAAGTAGATAAGACAGAATATTACTATTCTTTATATATGCCATCCAGGTGGTCGAGCTTGTGGATTAATTAATTATAGATATTTTCTAAACCCTTTTACAATACATTTAAAGTACGTTATAAACACGTTAAAAGCTAATACTTACCTAGGAATTAACTACTATGCATATTAAGGACAATTGCCGTGAAACTATAATCCTAATTAAGAGAAATATAAGACTTAGATAGCCTTTAGCCTAAGACTTTTACAACATAATTAAAAAGTCTTTAGAATGCCTTAAAGTAGCTTTACTTATCCTAGTTTTTAAGATATACTTAAGCAAGTGTAATAACTAGAATATATTAAAGATATATTATTAACAGGTTAAGAAAAGTAAGATAAAATAATTACTTTTTTTATACTACCTTAAAAACTTTTTAATAATTATCTTGTTAAGGTTACGTTGCTTAATCCTCTTAAAGGAAACATAAACTTGGAAAGTCTCTTATTATATAAGGATTTTAGCTTGTCCTTTTATAAAGCAAATAATTTAAACTCCAAAGGAGTTATTATAATGCCTTAGATGTAACCCTAAAATAAGTTAGCAAGTGGTTTATAACATATTCTAAAGCGGTTGTGTTTATATCTATCGCGTTCTTATGCCTTTGCTTATACTTAAATACTACACCTGCAAAATCCTTTTTCTCTGGCTAATACGTAATCTGTTGCTTACGTATAATAGATAATATTTGATCAAGATTATTAAAGGATATATAAAGGTTAGAGAGCGTCCTTGCATTATTCTAATAATAGTATTATTCTAGTAAAGGACTGCGAAGGAATAAGCCTATAGTAATATTAAAAACATAATCTAAACCTGTTATAAAGGGTTTTACTAGTTGTTAGCTTAGGATCTCTTATATAATTTACTAGCTCTACTATCTCTTAAATAATAGACTCTAGTGGCTTATTTAGTGGCGGTGGTGGATGTGAATGCTCTCTAAATAAAGTTAGAAGAACGTATAGTGTAGTAATAAGATCCTCTGGAATAAATATATAGAAAACAACGTTATAAGGTATAACGATAAGTTTTCTAGCTCCTTATAGATGATTAACGCCTACCTAACACGTTAGGAACGCATTAAAAATACATTAAGGATATGTTAGGAAAATATTAAGAAAACGTTAGGAAAACGTTAAAGAGCCTACTATAAGTCTTCCTCCTTTAGCTTCGCTGTCTAATAATATAGCAACTAGTATTAGTGCTGTTTATTCTGTTGCTGGAAGACAGTAATTCCTGTAAATAAGAAATATTATATCTTATAATAGCTAATAATGGTTTTAGCAAATGAGGGGTCGTATGTTATACAGCATAGTTCTAGCAGTACAGGTAGTATTATACCTGCCCATTCAAATCCTAACGTGTTTAGAATCCGTTAAGAACGTGCTATAAGTTATATTATTCACTTATTATCTATTTCGTTAAACGTAATTCTAATTAGTATATCGCATGCTAAGATATACATATAATACCTTGCTAAAACCTTCTTTATAGGCTTTAAAATAAGCTATATTTAATAGTTAGTATCTTTATAATATATATTAAACATGTTACGAACGCGTTTGTATCTCGTTAGATTAGATCTAGGTTAGAGCTATTAATACTCTTACGGAGGTCTTAGATTAAAGCCTATATTTATTTAGTTATAGTTAAGTGTAATAGCGCTTATAATATGTTATAAAAATAATTATAATAAAGAATCCTACTACAACGCATCTTCCATTTCTTTCCTTAAGCATAATTTATGAAAGGCGAGATCGTTATTATAGGGCTGTGGATTTGGCTCTAGCTATATTACACATAAACTACAATTAGAACACGTTCCGAACATGTTAGTAATATAATTAAATGTACTTACTAAGGCGTGCTTAATATCCGTAACTTTTGTAGTATTAACACAATATGTATATCCATTTTTATAAGTAGTTAGATATTTAGGTAATTCTAGTGCAAATTTAAGATCTGTAGTAATTAAAGATCTAAATTGCGTAGTAGTAAGTAGAATTAGCTCTAGAATAGATTCCTGTACATTATAAATACATTTAAAACATGTTTGCAACGTATTTATCTTAATTTACCTCGTCCTCTAATGCAACTGCATTAAATTTTTTAATCTCTTAGCTAACTTGCTATAGAGAAGCGTCTTTAATATTTAGTAAAATAAATTTATCTATAATAGATATTATTATAGTAGATTCTTTATATAGAGAAGTAGATATAAGTTATATAATAAAAAGTAAAATTTTTTTATTAGTTAAGCTTAGCTAACTTGTTGCTTAGGTTGCTAGGCCAAGCCGACTGCTTGGCACAAGGGCGCTTGGACCCCACCAGTCGGCTGGCCTGTATCCTGTCCGCAATTTACCGCCGCCATATCACGTTTTCTTCGTGTCGGCAACTCATCTGACCTTGGAAATTACCTCGGCTAACCTTGGCACCTTCCTATATAGGTAAAGATGAGCTGGAAAAATCCTTTTCAAGGTCAGATGAGGTTTTTTTCACAGTCGGGTCATATAAGCCCCTCCAACCTTATTTTAGGAGCATTTCCGATCGTTATTTGTTCGCGCTTGCGCTGTAAACACGTTTCGAACACGTTCTGAATACGTTCCTTACTCGTTTCGATGGAGTCTCTCGGTTCTGTATTTATACCTGTCCCGATTCGTAGAGAAGTAGAATCCGATGACGATCACGACTTTACACTCGGAGATGAGTTTGCAAGGCCAGTTGAACCTATTGAAGATGCAGAAGTGCAACATGAGCAGGTAATTTTCATATCCAAACGAGTTTAAAACACGTTCTGAACATATTACAGCAGCCTAGCCCGGAGTTCACATGCGGAAATAACCGAAAGGCTGCAATCACAGCTGCGCAAGTTGATATTGTAGTTAATATACCAATGTATCCCCCTGGTAACCCAGAAGGTTATGCACTTATTGTTCCTATAACGACAGGATACAATGGGGAGGTACTAACTACTAAGGAAATACTCAAGCGGGCTCTACAGGTAGGAAGATCGTCTTACATGTTTAAAACCTGTTCTAAACGTGATTAGTTCTAATATTGTAAAGGTGCAGTGTTTAAGAACAGTATAATAATTTCCCTATACCTGGATTACTAGCCTGCGACCCGGTATAGGTACCGTTGCACTGGCATTAAGTAATGCGAGTTCCTTAATAACAACATTATAACATGTTCACATACTGTTGTAAATGATACATTATATATGCAGATAAGAGAGCTTTAGTTAGGCGTTCTAGGCCATGATAACAGCGCTAAGGCAAAGGCTTTAAAGGTAGATAAAATTTAAACGTATTTTAAACCTATTTAGAGCTTATTTAACCTTTTAGTATGTATCTTAGAGTTATAAAACGTTTTCAGCAGCGCCCTTGCTATAATTAGCAACTAGAATGTTAACTAATAGTCTAATTTTAGAGGAATAAGGTATATTTTTCGTTTAACATACTCTAAGAGGTTTCTAACTTGTTTAGCCACTATTTAGGGAGTAGAGTTACTTTATTAGTTGTGCTAGCTAGCAATTTAACGCTTAACTAAAGGAAAAACACTTTGCCACCTCTATTAAAGCTAACGTTAACGTAGAGTACCTCCGTGCTTTGTTTATAAATAGTTTACTAGATTATAAACAGCCAAGTGGGCGCTATAAAGTTGTTAAGGCCCTGTCTGCACGGACTAAATTCTATGGTATAAACGATGTAAACACGTTGCAAACATGTTTCTAATAGATACATCTAGGAGTTGACCATCCTAAAGGAATAGGAAAACTTGTCAAGACAAGCTGCGATGTGTACTGGGATATTATTATCCCTAATAATGCTAGGGCAGCGCCCTATTTTATTGTAATCTCGTTTAGAACGCATTCGCACATACCTCCTCCGCCCTGGCTATCGCGACTAGATAATATTAATGCGATTAAGAATATCCTACGCCTAATGTTAACCCTGTAAGGGGCTGGGTGCTCAAGGAGCCAAAGGTGCCAGAAGAATACTTATAAATTCGATAGAGAGTCCGAAGTTAAGCTTCGGGCGTTAAACTTATATATCTAGGGTTCGCATAACTAAGGGTTAAGGATCTAAGGTAATAATTAGGCGTAGCCTATTATATACCTCTCTTCCCTCTATTAAGGGTAAAAAAAAGAAATCTCTACGTTTTATCTTATTTATATAGCTTTATAGTTATTTTATTATCTGCTTGCGATCCTCTCGCTATTATAAACCTCTTACTAGTTTTATTCTCGCGTGTTTAATTTTATATTCTTACTATAAGTAGTTACTATAGTAGTATGTTCGCGCTAGTGCGTTTACTTATTATTATATACATAAAATCGCTTCTTACTTAGCTTCTAGACCTTACTTTTTTAAGCTTTCTCTTTTTTCTTAGCTTAACTTCGTACGCTATAATATCTTACTTTTAACCTAGTCTTTCTTAACTTCGCGACCTAATTCCCCTTATTATTTTAATAAGATAGCTAGCCTTTCGCGTAATAGCTACGTAATAAAAACGCCTAAGTGTTAGAGGCGTGCTACTAACTCTAATAATAAAATAAAGGAAGGCCTGTCCCTGTTACAGTTACTTAACTACTAACTTAAAAAGACTAAGCTTTTTTAAAATAAAACTATTATATCTAATACAGCGTAATCCTTCTTAGCTAGCTTACTAAAAAGTTTAGTCCTTCTAAAGCTTATAAAGTAAGTTCTAGACCTTCTTTTACGCTTTTTTTACTTCTTTCCACCTTCTAACTCGCCTCCTTACTTTTCTAACCTCCTTCCTAGTTCTTTATTGGCCTAGGTGTACGCACTTGCTAACTTAATAAGCTTAGCTTCTAGGGTCTAATCTCGCTACGCGCGATAATTAAGCGCTAGTGTATTAACTACGTTACCTATAGACGCGTTTGTTAGTAGGTGCTAGCGGGCAAGACGGTTTCCTGTAAGGAGTGCTGTACTTATAAGCTTACTAGCTACACTAGACAAGTATGCTTTAGTCTAACTTGTTCTAGATAACTTTAGGGTGTGCTCTACTAACTCCTTCCCCTACCTAGATTTAGCCTGCCCTTAATAAAGTTAGCCGCGAAGAGTTTGCTAATATTATAGTTATTAGTATAAACTATTTTATAAATAAGGTTTTAAAAAGTAGCTAGGAATAAAAGGTCTTTTTTACTAACCTTAACGCGTTTTATTCTGCTTATAAGGTTGCTATTATTAATTACTATACCTTTTTTAAGAGCAAGACCGCTACTACTTTAGGCCCTATTACTTCTTTTTTTAAGGCTATTTAGCTCTTAGAGCGTATCGCTATCGCGATTAAGAAGACTTCTAATCTTCTTTAAATTTATACTACTAACTTTAAAGTATTCTATTAAGAGTGTAAGAACTCTTTTGTAAGTTCCTTTTAAATAATAAAGCTATTTTCTAAGGCTAATATTATATAGCTCTCTAGTAAGTTCGTAGTGGTAGATAAGGGCATTATAATAGATAGTCTCTAGATAATAGATAATGTCCTCGCGGGAGCTAATATACCTACTTAAGCCTACTAGGGCTTATGCTAGCAGCTTTGGGCTATCGTAATTAAGGAGCGCCTAAGTAAGGAGGATAATAGCTTTCTTAACCCTAATAGTATATTAGAGGGCGGAGAAGTAGACCTAAATGTTATTAAGGAGGATTTTACTATTTCTTTAGTAGCTAAAAATACCCCTTTTACCTAGTTCCTCTTTCCTTCTTGCTTTAGTTTACTTCTAAGGCTTACTTTTTTCGTAAGGGTTATTCCTTACTACTATAGGAATTATTTAGTTCCTTTATTATTCCTAGTAGTTTTAAGGGTTTTTTAAGTTACTTTTTTTAAATTCCTTCTTAACTTCCTTCCTTAATACTTAATTTTATTCCTTAACAATGCTGTTCCTACCCTTATCTTAGATACCTTTATTTAGCTAGTTTTTTTAGCTTAGCGAGGCAGGCATCGTAGAGCCTCTTTTAGGCCCTAATAGAAGCTAATTTAGGGGATATCGCGATAGAATCTTATTAAGAGTTTTCTATTGCAATTTTAATATAGCTTAGTAAACTTCTCCTAATAGTTTAATATAGTAGCTTAGTTAAGGTTCCTATAAGGCTCTTAAGTTCTTTAAGAGTAGTTTTTTTACTATATTAGGTATTCCACTTTTTTACCTTTGCGGGACTAGCGTTCTTTATATATATTAACTATACTATACTCCTCTTCCCTCTCTTTTATTATAATTGCTTCGGGCTAGGCGTTATCAGTAGTTTAGCTAAAAAGAGGGTTTAATAAGGCTAACTTTAGCCTATCTACGTGGAACCTTAGGTGCATATTCGGCGGGACGTCTAGTTCTACTATATAAAAGTTTATTACTTTTCTTATAGTAAACTTTCCTTGCTTCTAGTCGAGCTTCTTGCTTAAACGTTAGTTTTAGAGGTAATTCTTATACTTTAGCTATATCTTATCTCCTTCTTTTAAGATTAGAATATTTTTACGTTAACGGTTTACTAGGCGCTCTTATTCTTATTAGGCTATTATTATTTTTACCTAAGTAAAGTTAAAACCCTTCTTAAACTTTTTTATTATTGCCTTTATAGCCTTCTTTACGTTAGTTCTAAGTTCTAAGGCCAATCTCCGTGCCCTAAAGTTCTTAACTAGTTTAACGTTCTAGCCATAGGATAGGAAAAACAGGCTAACTCCTATTAATATAGCTTCTCGCCCTTTAATGGCTATTTAGGCTATAAGAAGCCACTTTATCTAATTATCCTATTACTAGTTATAGTATGCCTAGAGGTAGGCTTTAAGGATAGAGTTTATTTATTCTATCTGCCTGTTTGTCTCTAGGTGCTTTGCTGTAGACAGTCTTTGGTTAATACTTACTTGTTTACAGAGTGTAGTCTAAAATTTACTTACGAATTGTCCCCCGCGGTCTGATATAATAGAGGAGGGGAAGAAGTAGTCTACTACCTAGTGTTAAAGGAACGCTATCGTGACCGTAGGTATATTAAGATTTAAGAGACTAATAAACTTAGGGTCTTTACTAAGTCTATTTATAATTACTATAATATTCGTGCAGCTATTGCTTTCGGGTAAAGTAGTAATAAAGTCTATTATAATATCCTTCTATCCTTGTTTAGGTAGTAGTAAGGGCTTTAGTAGACCCTATTTTACTTCTCTCTATAGTTTAGTTCTTTTATAAATATTATAGTTCTTAATGTACTGCCTTACTTAGTTAGATATCCTTAGGAAGAAGTAGTCTTAAGCAAGAATTTTATAGGTATTTTCTTATTCTAAGTATTTTAAAGCTAAGGAACTATGCGCGACTGCTATTAGCTTTATTTATAAAAATCCTAATTTTAGTACCTATTATCTTAACTTATAGCGTAGGTACCCTTAGTTATCTATACTACATTCTAAGATACTAATAGATAACTTCCACCTAAGTTTAAACTTCCTAAGTCCGTTCTTAACACAGGCCTTTATCTTGCTATACGCACTGTCTTTATCGCGTTTTACCTCTTACTATATAGTGTTAAAGTCTAGTTCGCGTCGCTTGGCAAGGCTATCGCCTCCTTAAAGGGTTAATATAGGTAGTTTAGGGCGTGTTAGGTAAGCGAGCACTAGGTCCTTATTTACTTTAATATAGTTAGGTTCCTCTATAGTAGTAGGTGTTTAGGGGATAAAAGACTTTAAGCTATTTCTCTTAGTAGTTTTTTAAAGAAGCGTAAAGTGTCTTAACTTTAATTTATTATCTCTACTATCCTTTAGCAGGTCTTAGTCCCTCTAGGAGAAGGTATTCGCCCTAAAGTTTACTAACCCTAGTCTATATACAAACGTTATATTAATATAGCTAAGTGTGTCTACCTATTAAACGTATTATTTGTCTAACCTTTATTTAGTAGCGAAATACGTAAGGTCCTTATAATTAGTATAGATTGTGAGGTGCTTTACTACTTAATATATATAGTTTTATTTATCTACGCATTTAATAACTGCGAGTATTTCTTAATTATAGATAGCGTAGTTGTATTCTGCTAGGCTATTCTTTACTAAGAAGTAAGCCACTAGGCGTAGAATCCTATTGTTATCGTACTAGGAGAAGCATCCCCTAGTTAGCTAGCTAAAGGTGTCTACTTCTAGTACTAATTCTTATTTAGGGTTAAAGTAGGCCAGCGCGGGGTCTATATAAAACGCCGTCTTTAGGAAGTTAAATACGTGCTACTACTTTTATCCCTAGACAAATTCTGCTCCTTTACTAGTAAGCTTTATAAGAGGGCTTACTATACTAGAGAAGTCTTATATAAATCTCTAATAGAAGTTTGCGAAGCCTACGAAGCTCTAAACTCCTTTTATTAAAGTTAGTAGCTTTTATTCTTAAATTACTTAGACTTTATCTAGGTCTATGCTTACGCCCTTGTTAACTTCTATAATAAATTTAAGGTACTTAGTCTTTTTAACGCAGAACTTAGATTTCTTAATATCTAAGTATAGTCCTGCGGTCTCTAACTTTTAGATTATAGTACATACTTTTTCTTTGTGGTCTTTTTAGCTACCACTAGAGAAGATAAGAACGTTATCTATATACGCTAAATAGTAGTTATTAAGGTGCTCCTTTAGCACCTAGTTAATATACTGCTAGAACGTACTTAGCGCGTTAGCTAGGCTAAAAGGAACTACTAGCTACTTATAAAGACTAAATTAAGTTCTAAACGCTGTCTTCTATTCCTCGCCTTTTACTATTTAAAGCTTATAGAAGGCTTAGATTATATTAAGTTTACTAAACTATTTAGCCTTCGCGAGGAGCTAAAGGGTTTTACTAATTAATAGTAAAAGGTACTAGTCCTTTTTTAAGATAGCGTTTAGGGCTTAATAATTAACGTAGAAGCGTAGTCCTCCGCTAGGTTTTTTAATAAATAATACTAGGGCGGTAGCGCTAAACTTACTTACCTAAATAAAGCCTTTATTTAAGTATTTAGTAAGCTCTTTCTAAAGGACGAGCAACTCTTCGCGAGACATATTAAATAGAGGGCTGTAGGGGATCTTTAGGGTCTTGCTATCTTTTTCCACGAGAGGGATAGAAAGATCCACTCTAGGTCTATAGTGTAGGGGGAGCTTGTCAGCTTGTTCCCTGTAGAAGATACGCTATAAGTCCTTAAAAGCTTTAGGTAGTAACTTTTATAGGTTTACCTTTGGCTTACGGGTTAACGCCTTCTATATATTTTTTATTAATACGGAAAACACCTTAGCCTTGTTTTTTTTGGCGTTAATTACGCTAATCTAGGGCTATAAAGGCTATAGCTAATACCCTTTAGAGCTTTATTAATAGTTTCTTACCTTCTTAGTTATAGATGCAGGTGCCTAAACTTCTAATTTAGATTAATTTCTTCGCTAGGGCTAGTTTAACCCTATTCTTTTTTATCTAGGTTAGGCCAAGGATTAGGTCGTACGACCTATCGTTAGGTAAGACGTATAGCTATATTAATTCTATATAGCTATTAATATCTACTTCTAGTTAGACTACTTTGCGTACGAAGAGTTGCATGCCTCTAATACTAATAACCTCTTATAGATAGGGTAGGTTCTTGCGCTGTAGGTAGGCTTTTATTATAAGTTTTCTAATATAAATCTAAAGGTTAAATAACCCGAATTAATTATCGTTAATGTAAACATAATGTTATTAATAAGCAAGTATACTATTACTAGTGTTAAGTCTAGCTATAGCTTTTAAAAGTTATTAAAACTTGTTTTCTACCCTTTTCCTACTTTTGCCTCTTAGCGGCGACTATTACTAGGAGGACTTAGTTTTCTAAATTAGTAAAGGCTATATTAAACTCTTTATTAAAAAATTCCTTAGTAGCGGGTGCAGTGGCGCGAACTTATACTAGCTTTATTATAAGTAAAAGTTTACACTACTTTACGCGATATCCTGTATCTCTATAATAAAAATAAGAACTATTCTTCTTACGGGTTTCTATTACCTCGCGCGACACCCACGTAGCTCGTTTCTAGGTGTTGCTAGACCTATGTCCTGTAGCTCTATCCGTCGCTTAGTGTCTTCTATCTTGGCTTCGTCGGCCGGACATCCTTCCAGGGTTAGCTTAGGTGGGTTCCTAATCTATTTTGTCTGGCGCCCTGTTCTTGGTAGAAAACTTTAGTAGCTATAATATATTTTAAAAAAGATTTTCTTTAATCTTATTAACTTTCTTTTAGACCCCTTATAGGTCCTAATTATTATTTATATTTACTATAACTATTTAGTCCTGTAAGTCCTTGCGGAGGCTCTAAAGGTATAGGTTCTTTAAGATCTCTTAACTATACTCCTTAGCTTCTATAGCATAGTTATTAAAGTTAAGATTAAAGTTACGAAGCTTCCGGTTCCCTTATTATATTATAAGTAAGTAGTTACGCGCGATTTCTTTCGCTAGGTAGTTATAGAAGTTACAATCTAGTAGCTTCTAAAGGTTAGCTTTAGTGTACCCTAGGTGGTGGTCTAGGTATATAATTCCTACCGTTGCTACACGTCCTGTTAATTAACTAATAATGTATTTAGGTATATTTCTAAGGTAGTCCTTATCCTCTAGGAGCTTATATTATATTACTATTCTAAAGCGGCAGTAATCCCGTTATTTACTATTAAAGTAGGCTAGGTTAAGAATCTTAGAGCGGCGACTTCTTCCTTAGTTTAAGATAAACTCTACTATTAATCTCTCTAGTAGCTCTATCTATTAGTCTACTTTTAATAGCTAATTTATACCTCTTGTCTCTTAGGAGTATTATTATATTATTAGAGGTTTTTAGCGCTCCCTTACTATTTCTTTAGTTAGTCCTTTTACTTCTTATAGCGGAGTCTAAAGGGTGTCTTAGAGGTTAATAAGTACTTTAACCTTACTTAGGAATTACTGTATTTTATTCTCGTTAACTCCTAATACCTAGAGTTTAGTTATAAATAGGGAGGCTATCCTTTTATTTCCCTAGCTATTACTTTTTTATAAGCTAATAGCTTACTACGTATAATTATTTGCGCTAAGACGCGGACCTTTAGTAAAAGGTCTTATTCTTATTTCTATAACTTCTTTATTTAGTAAAGATAGTCTTACTAGCGTTAAGTATTTATTAGGACTCCTTCTTAATTACTCGCTAGGGAGGGTTCTATCTCCTCGCAGGTCTAGGCGTTGCCTTTATAGTATTTATCTATATAAATCCTTTAACTTCGTGTACTACTTTGTAGCTTTAGTTTATAGTTATATTTAAAATCTACTTATCCCGCGATAGGTAAAAGTAATTAAATTTAATATAAGGGGCTAGGTGCTTAAGGAGCTAAAAGTACTAGAAAAATACTTATAAATTTAATAAAGAGTCTAAAGTTAAACTTTAGGCGTCGAACTTATATATCTGGGGTTCGCATAACCGAGGGTCAAGGATCCGAGGCAACAACTGGGCGTAGCCCATTACAAACCCCTAGTCTATTATAGTGTAAGCTTTTATATAAACTTGTTTAATTCCTATTCCTAACGCGTTATAGCTAATTTTCTTAACTCTAAATAACTAAAGGCCTACCTAAGTACGCATAGCTATTGCTCTATTAAGGATCTTTACGTTGCCTTTATAAATAAAGATTGTATTACCTATATTATTAAGCGAGAGAAGCTCACACGCTTTCTATATAGAGGGGGTCTTAAAGGCGTAATATTTAAGTGGAGAACAAAACACCAGGACAAGAATACGGTCTAAACATGTTTTATATATATTTTATTACCTTAACTAACTTGACTAGGCATACATTCGTAATATAATAATATTAATTAACGGAAATATTATTATCTGCTTTTTTAACGAGGCCGCTAAGATTCTGTTTGATTAGAAGACATTTCAGATGGATATGTCTTTTAAGCGTCTTTATGGCGAATGGGCTGAGATTTTGATCGCAATTTTCTATCCTGGGCACGGGAAGAGTAAGCGCGCAGGCAGTCTAAACCCGTTAGAAACACGTTACTAACACGTTTAGTTCTCACGCTTGGCAGAATCATCACCGATACTGAAGAAAGTAGCATGTATGAGCTTGCATATAGCAAGTTCTTCAAGCTTGCAAGTGACCGCGCAGAGAGGCCAGTACAATGGCGACACTTACACGGTGAGGGTTGGTATGGTACAGCCCTCGACATGTGTAGTAAGCAAATGGCAGGTATGATTATAAGTCTAAATATGCATGAAATATATTCTAAACATGTTTCGTAGGTTTTGGGAGATATCTCCAGAGTATTGACCGATGGCACCGAGACGGGAGATGGCAGCTTCAATCCTGTACTAGGTTCTGTGATGTCCACTTTGCACGCAGTATCAAAAGGGCCGTACCAAGTTCAGAACACGTTGAAGACTCTGTCTGGGGACGGATGCGTGCATTATTGAGATGCAAGACATCGGAGGAGTATTATTCCTTACTTGATCTGTTGATAGGTAAGTCCTCGAAATGTGTTTGCAACACATTACTAACATAATATAGAAAATGAGCCAGAAGTAAAGGTTCGCAACTAGGCCCGGCATAAGAAGAATCCAGTTATTGCCGCGGGGCTCGTTTTTTGTTGCAGCAATATCAAAGATCGAGATGTTTGGAATACATTAGCATCAAATTCGAACGTTGCTGAGCAGGCCGGGCAAAAGGGCTATCGAACTGGAAAGCATGTGCCTTTACTTGGTGCAATCTTTAAGTAAGCTGTCTAAACATGTTCTGAACGCGCTCGTAACGCGTTCTAGCGGTATGCAAACGGATCTCCAGGATATCCAAGAATTTGATGCACGCGATAGATACGGCGTTCGACATTCTTGGCGGGGTACCGCATCTCCGGGGCAGCGATACTTCATTAACCAAGGCCGTGAAGCTAGTAAGTTATCTAAACATGATTAGAACGTGTCTGAAACATGTTTAGAGAGAAAAAGATCGCGTCGTGCTGAGGAAGACGATATTACTGATTTTACAGATGATGATTCGATACTTGAGGTGGCCGATTCCTCAGGACACGTACGTACGTCAAGGAGAGTAGTTTCTAAAACAAGAAGAACTTCTCATGTACGCTCTACCTCACGGTCACCATCTCTACAATCTTCGCCTGCACCCTCTTCCTCTAGCAGAGAAGATGTGTTAATGTAAGAGCAAGTGATCTATTAAAATTATGTTTCTAATATATTTATAACGCCCTTTACATCAGGCCTTGCTATCAAGCCAAGCTACTGGCCAGGCCTTACAGGAAGAACGAGAACGTATAGCTGTTGAACGGGAGCGTCTTGAGCTGGACATGAAGCGATTAGAATTGAGATAAAGAAGCGGGAATTTGAGAAGGGTACGTAAGAGCAGGTTATGGAAAAAGGATTGAAACTTGTTATGATCTTATTGGAAACTTGTTCTAATCTTATTAGAAACTTGTTCTAATCTTGATGAAAACTTGTTTCGCTAAGCTACCTACTATGCCACATTTGTCCTAAGCCGATGGCGAAATGTGCTACCTAATTGGGGTAACGTGTACGCACGTTCCTGATAAAAGTTCACGTGCTCTGCCAAGCCGCTAACCTTATTCCGTAACTTATCCCCAAGGTTAGCCGAGGTATCTCCCAAGGTCAGATGAGTTGCAGCCTCGTTTTCTTCATCACAACGTCAAACCAACCCATTAGGGTACTAGCCGGTACAGTAGGAGGTAAATTTTGTGCTTTGCTGTACCGGCTAGTCCTCAAAGAATATTCCGCAATTCACCGCCGCCATATCATGTGATACAAGACAGCATCTGAACCCATGGACGGAGGCGCCACCGGCTTGTATGTACAATAGGGCTCTGTGCAGCATATTTTGGCGCAAGCCAAACGGCCCAGCACAAAACGAGGCCCCAACACAAAACGAGCCCCAGCACAAAACGGGCCCCAACACAAAACGGGCTCCCGTTTTTCTCTGTTAAGGACAGTACGTCTGGGTCCTTCTACCCCTTTTGGCCTTGTGCTGTGCGTCCGCTTCTCCCTCTTTCTACTTTACAGTCTCTAATTAAGGACATTTTATCCTACGATTTTTTCTATGCTACTACTTTAAATATATCCGCTTCTTAACGTTATGCGCTACGTCTTTCTAGTGGGTAAACCTCACCTTAACGCGACTAGTACTTACACTAAGCAGGATTCTAACGCTAATAAGTCGCTCCTAAGCCATGCGCGTGCTCGAATGAGAGAAGAGCCACCAGCGAGCCAGCGACTGCAGTTGGCATATTTGTAGGTATGGTGGGCAGCTTTGAGAGGTCTATGTTGGGTCATCTTGGATATTGGTGTTCGGATTGCTCGGATCGCTAGTGTGTGTGCAGGAGACTGCGAGGCATGTGAAAGACTAGGGAACGTGCGGAGACTAGGAAGTGAGCGGACGACGGAGGACGCGCGTTCAGCTCTGATAGACCATAGGTAACGTTTTCTCGCTTAGTTTAGGTTCGTTGAAAAGATCTTCGTGTTGCTCATGTTTTCGCGATCCTTTACTATTTGTGACGTCGAAAAGAGTTGAGGTAATCGTTGTTTTTGATCGAGAAGCTACTCTATGGAGCTATATACTGTGGATCACGTGAGTCACGTGCACGGGCCGCACGTACGCGGGTGGCCCAAGCTTCATGTCCTAAACCGTCACACTATTTATTCTTGCATTTCTGGTGGAATAATTAGACTCCTTTATAAGGGTGAGATTACTTATCTGTAGAAGCTTTATAAGAATAGCTTGTGTGCAAACCCGTGCTCATAACCTGTTAAGATAAGTGATGGTATATATTTTCTCTTATTATCTAAGAGACGCTGAGGGTGCTAGATAGCTTCACCCAATAGATCTTAGTAAGCACCGCGATATTCAACAGGCAGCAGCACCCCAGTGGCAGCACCAAAAAGATGGCAGCACCAAAAAGATGGCAGTGTTGAATATCGCGGTGCTTGCCAAGATCTATTGGGTGTTGAGGTGCTGACATCATACAATGTGTGTTAGCCTGAAGCGAAGCTATATAGACTAGCACTCTCAGCATCTTTTAGAACATAATCTGAATCAATGAATCAATCACTTATCTCAATAGGAGCTATTAATTAGAGCGCGAGCGATGCGAGCAAATACATGGGCAAACATCAGCATTGAAAGCGATGACTTTAAGGAGGAGAATTTTACTCACTACAGGCTGCTGGGTCAACGACTACGGGGGGGTGGTTTGCGGGATGTGATCTTTTGAATTCGCACGCGACGAGGCAACAGCTTATGAGGAGCTCGTTTTTGTGAGCAATGGCGCAAAGGGCGCACAGACCTCTCCACTCCAGCAAAACATTGTTTACGAGGAACTCTTTTTGAATGAGGAATAGCGCACGTCCCCACACCCTCGGCCATTCTCACGCTCAACACCACAACTTCGACGCGCCATTTCTCACCCAAATCACGGCCGATTTTAATAAAAAGACATGCCAGCGACTTGCAGAAAGCCCCGCAAGATAGCGCCAGCAAAAACCCGCGTCCCGAAGGCCGCGCGTCGCGAATTGCCGCCCGAAACGAAAGCCTACTCCGTCGGCGCGATGTCAGCCGGAGTATCTCAGTACAGCCTCGCCAAACAACTTCCTGTGACCCAGGGCACTCTCAGCAAGTTGCTCACACGCACGTGAGAGCGTTCAGAGGTATCAGAATTCCCTCTCTGGGACCCGTATCTCTACGAAACAGAAGTCGGCCGAGGTGGCCAGGATATCGACTTTTCTCCAGAGCAAAAGGCCGCGATCATCGCCATCGCTACCCAGAACAAAGAAGCCCGTGAAATGCAGAGCTGGCAGGCAGTCGCTGACGGCGATTTCGATCATCTACAGCTGCCCATGCCTCTCAGCGTCCGCAGCTTCGAAAACCTCACGTATGAAGCTGGGTATGGCCGCAAAGCTCCGGGACGCAAACCGATGCTCGAAGACGCGCAGAAAAAGCGTCGCCTTGAGTGGGCGCTCGCCCACAACCCAGATCTTTATAAGTACAGCGATGGGCTGTGCTTCAACTTTCAGCGCGTTATTTTTTACTGACGAAACACCAGCACAGATCGGTGAGCAGCGCGGCAAGCAGCGCGCGTGGGCAAAGGACGACGAGATCTATCATCCTGATGTTAAACGGCCGAAGATTCGCAACAATTACGCCCTCCAGTTCTACGGCAGCTTTACCTACGATGCGAAGGGCCCCTTTCACATCTACGGCACCGAGACGCCAGGGGCAAAAAAGCTAGCCAAACAAGCCTTGGATAAGGAGAATCAGCGCAACAAAGAGCAGAGGCCACAGTCCCCGATGGATCAGGACGAGATGCCCCCCTTGACATGGTGTGACTACTGCCGCTGTGGCATAACACACCACCACTATGAAGAAGGTGGTTCAGAGTCTTAGATGCATGGCAAGAGTCGTCTTGCGCGTTTTCTCTTCGGCCCTATCCTGGGCCTGCTCCGCCGCTTCGCGCCTGCGTTGTTCTTCCTTCTGCGCCTGCTCCACTGCTTCGCGCCTGCGTTGTTCTTCGAAACAGTTTCCTGTAATCGGGCGACTGTTCGGCCATGACGATCGTGGTAGGAAGCGCTCGGTGGTGCGGCCTCTGCCGGATCGACGTTGAGCACAAGATGCACTAGCAGCGACATGCGCATGAGGTTTACGGTACCGTCTCATTGCGCGCTGCATAAATCGAGGCTGCTACCCCTTGGGTGCGACGCTAGAATAACAGAAAAGAGAAGTCGAGATTTATCTGTCGAAAAAAAAACCCCTAACTTCATACTAATACAATAATCCTTGACGGTCCACCGCGGAGCGGGTTCCCTACTTTATGTCCCGATAGAGGTCTCTTTACGTTTCTGCTTCTTCTGCAATCCGTAGTAGCGCACTTTAACTGCGCCCTCCGTCCGATTTGGGAAGCGTTCGCATATCTCCTTCCACTCCATACCCTGCTTATCCCTTAATGAGAGTAAACGCACTTCGTCCGACTCTAGCTACGGCCTGCGCTTACGTTTGCCGTGCGCTTCTGTGCCTTCTTCCTTCTCGCTGTTTTCGTCCTAGTTGTCGTCGCCGTTGTCTGAGTAGTCCTTTTCATCATTGGCAGCGTCACTGTGCGAAATGCTCATCCAGTCCGCATTTAAGCTTCCGCAACTGCAAAGGTCCGACGCACCACCTTCATACTGGTATCCTACTAGCATCCACGAATCTAGCGATAGTTAGGTTATGCGGATGACTTTGCCTTCTCCGCCAAGGAATCTATAACCTAAGGTGGCAGGGTTAGGAGACCATTCTAAGTCGTAGGAACGTATAATTCCTATTAGAATAAAAAAGCTATTTAAAATAGCGTAAAGCGTAAAATTAGTTATTTAATAAAATATATTAAAGCTAAAATTATAATTAATATTACTCTAGTCTCTAGGCTTTATTTTTAAAGAGAATATTTATAAGGAGCAGGACTAAAGCTAGTTATTAATTAAAAGCTAATATAGTTACTATAGTTAAAATAACGCTACTTATTATAATACCTTTATTTATATTATTATTAAGCCTTATTACCTAAGAGTAGTTTTTAATAGACTATACTTTATCTTCTATAGTAGATAATCGCCGCGTATACGTTATTAAGGGATCTTCACTAAAGGTCTGCGGGGCACCTCTTCTTCCCCACCAACACCTTCCTTCTCACGCCTCTCCGAGTCTAGGCCTCTATCTTGTCCCCGTTCTATGCTCTCTGAAGGAGACATAGATCCTCTTGGTTCCAGATTGGCAACTTCTTCATCCTCATCTCCTTGCAACTCCTTGACTCGTCCCGCGTCGACAAGGTCGTTTGTAGTTAGGTGCGAGGTCCCAGGACTATCAACTTAGCCGCTAATATCCAGGAAGCTATGGTTTAGGAATGTTACTGGCTCGAGTAGCAGCACAGCCACTTGGAGTCAGTGGAGACGTCAAATCGGATGTGGATATGGGATCGAGCATAACACTCTCGGCCCGTTGCTCAGCCAGCCTTCGCCGCTTCGTTGAGCACAGATCTTCCAGCTCTGGTTCTGGCAAACCGTCTAGCGCTACAGGGCACGTTCGTTTGCGTGTTACTAATAGCCTATTTATAACGTTAATATTACTAAAAGGTAGTTTATCCTGCACTAGTAGGCTATTTTAAACGCATTAATATAGCTTCTCTTAAACTCTACTAGAACTACTTACTAGGCTAAATATTTTCTATCTCCTCTATAGATAAAGCGCACACTTCGTCTGTGTCGAGATCGCCATGCTGTACAGCAACGTATTCTATCGCTAATTAGTAATATTAGCACTCTTATTCACTTGCATGCTTACCTTAACTAATTCTACTAAGTAACCTAATTATAGCTAAATCTCCTTTCGTAATACTTATAAGATAATTAGCCACTCCCTTATTAAAAGATTTTTTATTAAACTAATTATGCTCTAGGCTCTCTAATTTAAACGCGCTATAAAACTAAGTAAACACGTTTATTAGTTTTATACTAGTTAAATCTTTTTAGCTTATAATAATTATTAAGAAAGTATTACTATAGCTAGTTAAATAAAAAGCTTCTAAAGCTTCGTGTAAAGTGAGTAGTAATGTATTTAAATCTAGCATTATAAAATTATTATTAATATAGAGCTACTTTTTACTAGCTTTAAAATTAACTCTTAAATAATTATACTTTACTATTTTAGTTATAGCTATTAATTTAGCCTTAAATATTAGCTTTAGTTTTAGCTTAAGCTTGCACGCTTTAGGAATATATAAAATAATTTTTATAAGTAATAAAGGGGCAAATAAAGTGGTGCTAAAAAAGGAGGTTATTTTAGTATAGCGAGCTAGTAGCAAGTTAAAGTGAAGAGTTTAGTGGAAGTAGCGCCCTCAACGAACAGACAGTTCCTTTATATGTCATGACTAATGCCGTCCCTAGAGCGGAAAGAGGTTGTATAAATGTAGCACCTATCTTAGAAATGGCTGTAGCAGGCGCAGCGACTAGTACATGAGCGCTTTATAGGGAGGGCGAATAAACTTAAAGACTATTAGCACTAGCGTTTTTAAAATTATAATAAATTACTCTACTAAGCGGCGTAAATAGTCTCGTTTTATTAAGAGTTAGCCTAGCCTATCTAGTAATTAGCTAGCGAATAGTTATAACTCAGTTATTTACTATTATTTAGCAGTTTACGGGCTTATGTTCCTAAGCGAAGCTACTAATAGTTAGCTACTTCTTTAATCCCTAACTACCCCTTACGTCGGACAGGTCCGGTGCCAGATGGCGCATAGATGGGCGATTCTCGCTAACGCGGCCTTGTGCTGTCGGGTGATAGACCAGTGGGTCTCCTTCCACCTCTCACGGCACGCCCCGCACCATCTCCAAGCTGTCAGCTGCTGGATTCCAGGCATCAGCCCCTTACTAGTTGCGTATACCTCATACGGAGCGGAGGATCCGATGGCGCTGACATGGAAGGGCGGCCTGAATGAATGCATTATGCGGGTGAACAGCCACATCACCGCCGAGGAACTGGAGTCAAGAGCGGGGACGCAGTAACGGAGTATAGGATTGGTCTAGCGCATTTGACCGAGGGAGCGGACGTAGTATGGACGTATGGAAGCTGAGACAATGGCCTGAGAGATATGCATTCGTTCGCTCAAAACGGAAATAGAGAAGGGGGTAGTACATGCCATCGGCGAGTCCGGAGCAGGGAAGGGATTTGCGGAAGCTTGTAAGTAGGGAAGGCTATGCAGCGGGTGGCGAGGTCCGCCCTGCAACCGTACGGCCTGACTCGAAATGGGCGAGAGGATCAGCCTGGCAACTGGAAGCGCCGGAAATCTGGGCGGGATAGACGGCTCAGTGGCGTTTCACTGCAACGTTACTTCCACGATAGACACTTCATGAGAAGCAAGGCATCTTGAGACCATGCGGGACGAAAATAGTGCCTCATGCAAGCGGCCGACCGCGTCACCATCGAGGCATCCTGTCCGAGCGTGACATGGGGCATCGAAGTGGATTGGTGGAGCGTCCTCGACCAAAGGAACAGGGTGCTAGAGGCGGAGTAATCTGAGCTGAGGCAGCGGCACGAAGAGCATGAAGTCTGCCTTCCACTAAGTCATGCGTGACGCAGTGCGTTGCAGAAGCGCCAATGTCTCGGCGATCTAGAGGAAAAAGGAGGTGGCCAGGATTCAGGGCTCATCAGCCACCGAGGCGCTAGAACGTGCCACGAAAAGGGAGCCCATCCTTCCCTCGACCGTAGCGGGAGTAAAAGCTGAGGTGAGGAGGGGTTGGCCAGAGGGGAAGGGAGGGAGGCGTCTCGCTCGTGGATTCGTTGTGGGTAGAAGTCCAGGAGTGCGTTGTCTAGGAGCGGAGACTCGGCGCGTGTAGAGGCTGGAGATGGACCGGCTCGTTACAGGAGAGGACATGAACAGGGACGGACGAAGTCGTAAGACCGAAAGGAGAGTCGGGCGGCCTGGGCAAGCAGTCTTTACTCTTCCCAAGCGGGCGACTAGGTTTGAGGAAATGCCTCAAGATGATTATTAGATTGGGGATGGGGCTGAGGGGCAGCTAGCGCAGACGGGGGGGTTGCAGACGAAGGGGTGGGAATAGAGTGAAAAGGAAAGAAAATGATGGCGGAGGAGAAAGGTTTTTATGATGGGACGTGTAGGTCGATTGCCTGTTCGGGTGTAGCGCGGAACCCTAAGCGAGGCCCGGATTGCCCGAACGGGGTGCCTCCATTTCCCGATGCAGGCTTGCCGTCGGATTGTTTACTTTTTAAGATTACTGTAAAAAAATTCCTTTTAATAAATTAATAAACACGTGCGTTCTTGAACTTTCTTAGTAACTAAAAAACTACTCTACTATAATACTTTTAATATTATTAAAAACCTAAAATTTTACTCGTTTTTACGCCTTTTTTATACCTACTTAATCCTATTTATTTTATACTTAGGTAGCTTATTTTAAACAAATAGGTAGCACAGTAATTAATAAACCATAACGTGGTTTACCACCGAGCGGGCCAACCCCACCAAGCGGGCCAACCCCACCGAGCGGGCCACTTTTTAAAAGTCAGTCTATTGCGAAGCGCCTCCTACAACACTACTATAATTTATTATAATTTGCAGAATATAGAAATACTATTTAGACTTATTACTATTAGATGCATCTATAATTTCTACTACGCAGGTGCGAGCGTTGTGGCTAGCTTTGCCACAACGTCTGTAGCGCCTTTACCCACGCACCCTCTTTGCAGACTCTTCACCCTCCTTTTGCCTACTACTATCCTTTTTAGCTATTAAATTAACTACCTTTCTTACTATAAGTGTCTTAGCTGCCTGAATATACTTCCTCTTTTAACTTTTTACCTTTATTACTATCTCCACTATCTTGCAAAGCCCTACTATTTCTTATTATATTAACACTATTTCGTGCCCTATTAATGCAACACCTTTATTAAGCTACTTAATAGCTCTAAGAAGCGGAGAAACTAGTAAATCTCTATACTTCTATACACGCTTATAAACTAGCGTTAACTAAGCCTCTATCTCGCGGAGGTTACTTAGTGTTTTTAATTCCTATAGGGTATCCTTTGCGTTAGGTGGAGTTGGCGTATAAAGAACCATATTAAGTCTTAA
This sequence comes from Bimuria novae-zelandiae CBS 107.79, assembly GCA_010015655.1. NCBI lineage: Eukaryota > Fungi > Ascomycota > Dothideomycetes > Pleosporales > Didymosphaeriaceae > Bimuria > Bimuria novae-zelandiae. Next base: position 80,093 of record ML976784.1, read on the forward strand.
TAACACCACCTCTAGGTCGTATAGGACTAATCTAGCGCCTTTAAAGCCTGCGCAGATATTCGCCTTTATTATTACTTTTTTAAAAGCTACTTTAAAGGCTAGTAGAAAGATCTCCTTCTTAATCTGCTTAGTGCCGTACTATGCTAAGCTACTAATCTTATTGCTGTACGCTCGCTTTAAAAGCGAAAAATAACCTACATTAAGTAGCTACAAGAGGTGTGATAAGTATAGAGGCATATAGAGAATAATAATCTTCTATTACTTACAGTATTTATAGAATTCGTGTGAGTAGTAACTCTTGTAACTATTTATAATTAGTAGCTAGTGTGCACCTAAACTACGCGCCTTAGTATAGGTATTAAAGTGCCTTAGTTAGGTAAGGCTAAGCTTTTTTAACGTCTAGCTATTAGAACTAACTTTAATAACCTAGTCTTAGGGTAAATTATAGAACTAGGACGTAATTAGAATCTTGCTAGGAAAGATAAGAAAGGGTAGTAGAGCCTAGCCTTTAGCGCTAACACCCTAAATATTAGTAACTTACCTATAATTACTAGGTTAAATCTTCTTTAGGTTACTTCGCTTCTCAGAGCCTATAAAGACTATCTAACCCTATATTACCCCTATTATAAAGCCTGTCTCGTCGAAGTTGTACGTGTCGTTATTAGCAATACCGTACTTAGCCTTAGTATTAGTAACTAGCTTAAACTAAGGCGTTATAATACGTGGATCTTCGTTTAGGACTCGCTAATAATTATATAGATAGCTTCTTTAAAGCTTAATTTCTAGCGTACGCGTCTTAAGCCTGTCTATCTAGTACTTACTAATAGGCTATTTATCGCGCTTAGTAAGTAGATTATTAGCTATATCTTAGACTATATCCCTTATTACACCTATTCCTTGCTAGTTAAGCTTAAGTATACGTTAGACTAGAGCCTCCTCCTCTAGCTTAGTTAGCTTCTTTAAGTTAGGCTCGCGATTGCGTTAAGAGAGGGCTCCTTAGCGCTATTATTATACTATTATTTAAGGCACGCTAAAGGCTATAATAACGTATCTTTCGCTCTTATTATAATCTTTAATTATAGCTTAAATAGCAAGCTATAGTGCGCTTTTAGTATAAGGTTATTAAGCGTTATGTTGTGATGGCATTATGGTATAAGCTAGAGGTGGGCTGCATTTAGCAAAGTTGGCCCGCTCGGTGGGGTTGGCCCGCTCGGTGGTGAACCACGTTATAAGTTTATTTATCTATTTCTAATTATAATTACTAAGTAATATTAGAGAGCTTCCTCCTAAATTTTAAAATCTAGTTAATTTATTAGGAATTAGATTTAAATTAAGTAGTAATATGCCTATTATACTAAAAGAGTTAAAGATTATTAATTCCTTACAAAGTCGTTTTATATATTTTAGAATAACGAAAAGAAGTCACCTTTAGTAATCAATGCTAAATCTTATATTTATAGAAATATATTCATAGTTTATGAAGTAGACTATCAATAAAGACTTAAATATTATAACGTTGAGTAGCTGAAGCGTAAGAGTTAAATAAATAGACAGAATAGCAAGTAAGATCTTTTTATAATTATAATAATAAATAAATTTTATAGTAATATAGGAGGATTAAGATCCAGAACCCCTAGGCGTTAAGGAACCCTATATATAGTTAATATTAATTCGTAACGTGCCACGAGAATAGTAGTTACGTAGTCTTATTATAATAATTGGTAACCTTAGTATACTAAGTATACTAAGCAGGTTATATACTAATTAGTATAATTAGTCCCCTAATTATAGTTAGCATATAGAAACTTAAAAATAGACTTCTATCTCCATATTTAGTATGTATATTAATCTATTATTTAGATTCAACTTAGACTCTTATTAATTAGTGTAAGCGATTAAGACTCCTATACTATATTATAGTATTGCTGCCTGAGAACTAGCCCTTTGCCCTTTAGATTAGCTACCCAAAGAGAATTTAATAGAAAGTTAGAGCTGTGTAAAATTAAGAACTTATATAATTATTCTGTCTTCTCTCTTATATGGTAATGAAATATCTGGTGAAGCTAGGTAAGACTATTATTATTATTTATGTATTTAGCTAGAAGATAGCAAGGTAATAAAGCATTTATAACCTTGCACCTTATTGTTCTTTACCTAGCTTAATTAAATATTATTATTAGTAACATTATAAATAACGCTTAGTAATAAAACTAATGTGATGCATAGTCACATCGATTAGGGAGCTCGTAAACAAAGTCTATTAAGGAGTAAAAGTCCTACTCGAAAGCTTAGCTATCTAGCTCCTTGGTTACTTACCTGAACTAGCTAGCGTAGTAAGCTCTAGTAAGAAGCTAGTAAGCTTTTTATAATACACCTCTTAGCTTATAAAGCGTAGCAAGAAAAGCTAAATATAATTTAAAGTATAAAAGGTAGCAAACATACGCGTAAAGCTTAAAAAGCGTCTAGCTTAGATCTCAGCTTACTAGGCAATTAGTCTAAGTAGCTAGTTTATATAGATTTCTAAAAAAAAGTAGATAAAAGAAGAGTAGTGTACTTCTACTATAAAGCTTTAATAAATATTTAAGGATAATTATCTACTTATAACGTGACCCGCGTAAGTACCTATAAAGAAAGGTAAAGAAATAATAGTAGTATACTTTTACTATAGAGCTTTAATAAACGTTTAAAGGTAATTATTTACTTATAACGTGACCCGTGCGAGTACCTGCGTATATAAATAAGAGAATAGGTAGCTATAGGATTATAGCGCCAAGCTAGGAAAGATTTATTTGCCTATAAGCTTATTATAATTTATACTTTAATATTCCTTAGAAAAACTAAAGGAGTGTCTCCTATCTACCCTTTATACTTAAGCTTAGTTAATAATACCTTTGACTAATTTTTTTTAAATTTAGCTTTTAATTTTACTAATATCCTTACTTATAGGCTTATTACAGAGCTTATAAAAAGCTTCTCTCTAAAGTGCGTACTAAAGGTAGTTACACTTTATACGCTTTTATTAATACTAGCTATTTACTTATATAGGCACTTATAGCTTATATTAAAAGTACGTCCTTTAAGCGTAGCGTATATACTTATGTATTTAGTTATTTAGCTTAGCTACGTAAGCTAGTAAGTAAAAAAAAATTTATTAAAAATAGAGTTACTATTACGCCTAGTTGCGATAGGCTATTAAGTTTTCTTTAAGTCTATTTATAGTTATATTATAACATTAAATATAAGAAATCCTTTATTAGTAGTATATTGTTTATTTAAAAAAAACAATTAGGAGTATAGCGTTGGCGTGTGCGTGGTTTTATTTAGATAGGTATTTAGTGATGTCTATTATTCTGCCGCTCCATGGGCGTAGGGTAACCTTATTATATATATATTATACCTGCTCTCCTTCTAATTATTATTACTTAGATAAAAATTATTTCTAAGTTCTCTAATTAGCGCCTATAGCGTCTACTAATTACCTAATTATAGTATTATAAGCTCTAGCCTTTATAAATTAACTATAGTATAAACGTGATTCTAGAGTGTCTAAAGCTTTATTATAAACTAATTATAAATAGTAGACTCTAGCTTATAGCGCTTAAGCTATTATATATAGGGCTTACTCTTAGTATTTTGGTCTAGTAGCTCTAGTGCCTACTCATGTATATTTATCTACTTAAGAGCTTTAAGGTTAATATAACTTTATATTCTTTAAGCTTTTACGTAGTACTTACGCTGCGCGTACTAAAATCGAATTAAATTATAATTTATAAGTTAGTTACATACTAAGAGCTTTATAGTAGTTATTATATAGTTTAGCTCTATTATAGAATATAAGCGTCGGGACGTAAGCGTAAAAATAATAAAAAGTAAAAAATAGTTTACTTTAAGCTAGTATAAAGTAAGTATATTATAAGGTATTATAAAGTTACTAGGCTTATGACATTAGTGAATGGTTATAATAATTAGGGAGTTTATAAATAAAATCTATTAAGGAGTAAAAGTCCTACTTAAAAGCTTAGCTATTTATAGAGTTAGGGAGATTACCTGCTTGGCTATCTAGCTGCTTAGCTACTCGGCTTAACTAGCTAGCGCAGTAAGTTCTAGTAAGGAGCTGGTAAGCCTTTTTTAATAGCTAATTTATTAGCGTAAATATATATTAGAAGTATAATTCACGCACGATTACTATTTTTAAATATTATTTTAACTTTTTGCTTTCCATATATTTATCTACTAAATATTCTCTTTAATTTACTAATAATACTATTTACGAAGCCTTTCTTATGTATTTTCCAACTATAATAAGAATTTATTTAATATTATTTAACGTGTTTTACAAGCGAGTGCGCATTACAAGCGAGTATACACCCTACTAACTTTTCGTAACGCATGAACTTCTACCTACTATAGCGCTCTTAACTAAAGCCTAGCTAGCTTCTTATATGGCTAACATATACCTTGCTATATTAGCTCTTTAGTAAAACTAATTTTAAAGTAAGGTAGTTGCTACATAAACATTTAATATCTTATAAGATATACTCTACTACTAATGCGCTAATAAGCCTGCCTAACGTAATTATTAGCCTAACTTAAAGAAGCTTACCTAGCTAGAAGAGGAGGTAATTATTAGGTATTATACTTAGCCTAGACTAGCGTGGATTTACGCCTACGTACGCGACTATACGTAATATGGCTAATAAGCTACTCGCTACGTGTGGCGAAGGTTAGGTTATCGTCTACTAGCCGCGTAACTTTATTAAGCGTATAAATAGCCTTATAACGCAATTTAATTAAGCGTATAATAAATAGAAAGCTCTATATAAAGATCCTATATTAATTAGGAGCTAGTTCAAGCTTATAAAATAGATAAAGGCTAAATATAGCATTTATAATAAAGATATTTATAACTTTAACAAAGTTAGCTTGGTAATAGGCAAGATTATAACTTAGCTTATTATAATAAGATTAGAGAGGAGAGGCTAGCTAAAGGCTATTTAGCTAGGTAATTATAAATATATAATAATAATTTAAGGAATTAACGCTGCTAGCTAGGCTATCCTACTATTTATTATTTTTACTCGCTAGTACTACTTATCTACCTAGTATAAGGAGGATATCCTACGCGACTAGGCTATTATTATTAGTTATAATAGCTAAATAACTAATAAGATTAGAGTTAAGTAGCTAAAGCACTTTATTAAGTATATAAAGAGTAAGATAGTTAAGGCGCGTTAGCTACTTATCTTTAATAACTATAAGAGCTACTACTGTTTTAAGTTTTAAGAGCTTTATAAGGAGAATAATATCTATACGCTTTATATACTATCGTACTTATCTTACTTACTATAGCTACTTAACGTTAGCTACTTCTTACTATTAAAGCGCGCATATAGCTACTAAATTAAGAGCCTAATACGCGACTATATTAACTATATTATAAAACTTAAGTTTTTACTAGCATTTAAGGTAGCCTCGCGCGATTATTTATAGTAGTTAATATTTACTTAGCGTTTTAAGGCGTATGCCTTGTTCCTCTCTAGCTAGACGTTATTTTATTAAAGCTAAATATGTAGCTCTATACACCTACTCCTTTAGCTACTATAGTAAAGGCTCTTTAAGAGGCTTAAACACTAAGTAATATATATAATCTTAATATTTAATTAATATTAATATTTAATCGCGTGTAACGGTATAAGAGCTTATTATTAACTTTAATTATTAAGGTAATTAGCAAGCTTAAAAAGGGTATAGAAATAATAATACTCTTAGCTAAGCTAATGCGCGATTAGATTACTAGTCTTAAAAGAGATAATAAAGTAGTAATAAAGTATTATTTTTAGATAGTATTAATAGTAATAGTAATAGTTAAGAAATATAAGTTAGGGTTACTAAGAAAAAGTACGCAGCTCGTCCGGGTGCGTAGCTTACATATAGAATACGTTAATGTATTAATATAAAAAGTATACCGTGTCTTGGTAGCTAATGCACGCCATTACCTCATGTACGCTATTACAGGACGGTCTACTTACCTATGCCTAATCCAGGTTAGGGGAGGATAGGTCCAGAGTAGTATGCCTTATAGATATATTTAGTAGTTAAAAGCTTATAATTATTATAAGGCGCTTACACCTTGTTCTAATCTAGATTAGGGCGGTAAGGTATCGTGGTACTTTATAGATTATTTAGTAGTATAAGTTAATGCGACACTTAGCGCGAGGCTAGATAATTTAATCTTATAATAAAATAAGATAATTATTAGTCTATATAGGAGAATGCACTCGCATAGAAGATACATAAGTTAACTATAAAAAAGAAAAAATATAGGAGAATTATTATACTATATACTAGTCTATTTCTTCCTCTATTCCTAGGTGATCTAGCCCCCTTAGCGGATTACCTTAGTTCGAAGCTCTTGGCGGATTACCTTAATCTAGAGCTACTATTAGATTAGAGTTACGTAACCCTAATTAATATAAGCAACCCCGCAAGCCCTTATAAGCTAGTTATAGTATAACCTTATTTACCTCCCCCTATTAATTCTTATTTATAGTTATATTACTATCTAGGCTTTTTAAGCTTATAACATTATCCCCCCTCTTAAGGTAATTATCCTAATATTTATTATTTTATAATTATATGGCGGCGCTAGCGTGCGCGCGTATAAGTAGTTATTAAGGCCTTTATTATAAGTCTACCTTATACTCTTTTTATTACTTACCTAACTATGCCTAAAGTCTTAATAACGTTTTCTAACTAACGTTGCTAGGACTAGATAAAGGCTATACTAGACGTAAACGTGGAGATGCCGACTTCGTGCGGGCGTTATAAAGAGAAGGGGCTAAAGTGCGTAGTAGAGTTATCTACTAGTTTCTTTTAAACCTTCTGCGTCTTTTGATTTTTCTAAGTTCTTAGCTAATCTAGTCGCGGGACTCCTGGATGCTCCGCGTGAAATTTCTCTAGCGCTATCTTATAGTTCGTGAGGTTCTATACTAGTTCCTATGTGTTATAGCCCTCCGGCTATCCTTCCCACTTTACTAGGCACTTATACTAACATTTAATCTTTTATAGGTCTCTAATTACTTTAACCTCGTATTTCTTATCCTTAAGTTTAAGTTAAGTTTTTAGCTTAGCGTCTGGTGGTGCTAGTTCTAATAATAACTTATAGAAGACTAGGTGTATACGTATATTTATAAGTAACTATAGTTTAAAATTAACTAGTCCTTTAACCTTTTAAATTTTAAATAGTCGTTTTTAAAAGTTATTTAGTTTTTTACTTAGCCTTATTATCTTAAAAAAAATTTATAAGAGGAGGACTTTATCCCCTTCTTTAAAATTGGTCTCTTAATTCTTTTCTTATTTACGTATTTTACTATCTATTTATTACGTTGCGTAATATTTCTACGTAGTGTTTTGTGCAGATCTTGTATAAGTTTAGCTTTATTAGCTATATCCTTCGCGACGCTCTTAATGTCTAATAGATCCTAGTAAGTCGTTAGCTTACATCCGTGGTTAGCATAATATGGCGAGTACCCTGTAGTCGCTAATCTTGTACTATTATATACTAGTTAGGCTATTGGTAATAGCTTAACCTAGTTATCTTAAAACTTATTTATATATATCTAAAAGTGCTATTCTAACGTTTAATTTATTCGCTTAGTTTAGCTATTTATTTTAGGATAGAAGCTTATCGTAAGCTTATATTTAATCTCTAATTTAGCTATAAACGTGGTCTAATATAATAATAAAAATATCTTAGCCCTGTGTGTAATAAACTTATTTAGTTATCTAACCTGTAATATTAGTTCTTATTTTACTATATAGACTAATTCTTCTACTAATATAGCTTCCTTAATTAGCATAAATCTTAACTCCTTAGTAAGTTAATAAATTATAACTAAAATAAAGTTATAGGGATCTTTATTCTTTAGTGCTAATAATACTAGTAGCTTTATAACAAAATCTATAGTTACACTTAACTATAGTCTTAGGGGTAGCTATAGGGGCTATAAGAGGCTATAAGGCCTATATCTGTTAGGCTTATTTTTATAACAAGCTAAATAGTTGCCTAGAACCTTTTATACCGCCTAGCGTAGTCTAGGAATAGCGTATTTATTCGCGATTTAACGTGTTATTTTAGCTATCCTTAGGTGTCCCTAGTTCTTATTTTTATATAGCTTCTTAATTAACAGCGGAGCTACTTATTTACTAATTTAAATACGATTTTAATAGTCTCGTGCTATTAATCTTATAGCTTTATAAAAGTTATACGCTTAATAGTCTTCTTTTATAAGCCTCTTATAATCCTGTATCCTATCCACGATAGGTTTATAATAGGTAAAGTCTACGCGTTGCACCTCTAGTGCCGGCATAAGCTATGTCTTATTATAGTAAAGAGTTCCGTCCTTCGCGTAGGTTAAGATTACAATATAGTTACCACTATTATTTTTTTCTATAAGGTCTAATTATCTACTTAACGCGTTTACTATAGCGTTTATGTTTTTTAGTAGGTGTATAATGCGGAAGTTAAATTCTACTATTTATTTAAACTATCTAGCTTATTATTAATTAAGCTTCTTAGTCGTTGTAAAGCGTGTAAGATTAAAGTAGTTAAAAATACTTTTATTTAATACTTAGCTCCTTTAAGCTATGCTTCCTATTACTTAAAATAGTTAATAATTACTAGTAGTTCTTTATTATAGATTTTATAATTAAGCTCTACTCCCGAAAGCTTCCTTACGTAATAGAGGACTAGTCTCTATTTCTTATTATTATATTCTTATAATAGGATAGCCCCTAGCGCATAATCTAATACGTTTATATAAATATAATATCGCTGCTCTAGGTTGTATATCTATAGTAGGGGTGCCATTAGGAATAGGTGCTTTAGCTATTTAAAAGCTTTCTTCTCTACTTTTTATAGAGGTCGCCATTTTCTTGTCTTTATAAGTTCTATTAGTAGAGTGGTGACTTTAGAGTAGTTTCTAATAAATTTATAATAAAAGTTAGTAAAGGCTAAGAAAAATTAGATATCTTTTACTAATTTTAGTAGTAATTATTTTACTATTATTGCGATCTTTTTTAGGTCCATTTTAATACCTTCCCAGGATATTACAAATCCTAGGTATTCTGTTTATGTAACGTAGAATTTACACTTCGTAAGGTATAGGAGTAATCTATACTCTTATAGCTTTTATAATACCTTATAGACATGTTCCTTGTGTTCTTCTAGAGTTCCGCTTAAGTATATTAATATATTATCGAGGTATACTATAGAATACGTCTAAGTATTTATATAATACTTAATTTATTAGCTCTTAGAAGGTTGCTAGAGTATTTATTAGGCCTATTAGTATAATTATATATTTAAAAAGGCCGTATCGCGTGTAAAAAGCTATTTTCTACTTATAGCCTTTCGTAATCTAAATCCTATAGAATCCGTCTTAGATATTAAATTTCGTAAACTACTTAGCTCCTTAGAGTTAATCTATAAGCTCTATTATTAATAGTAATAAATAGCAGTTTTTAATAGTTACGGCGTTTAGCTATTTATAATCTACATAGAGTCGCAGCCTGCTATCTTTTTTATAAATAAAGAGTATAGGGAAGGCTATAGGGCTTTAACTAAGTTTTTACTTCCCTAAGCGCAGGTTCTTTTATATTAGCTCTTTTAACGCTTTTTCCTATTTATAGGTAAAGGGCCTTAGGCACTCTAGCTATAGTTTAGCTTCTTTTACTAGTAGTATCTTATAATCTTACTCCTTATATTTAGGTAAGATAGTCTTATTATATTCTTTAAATAGGTCTGCGAATTCCTTGTATTCTTCTAGTAGATCTAGATCTTTAAGAACTATTTTAGTTTCCTAGACCTATATATAGCGCACCTGTCTAGGGTGTTAATATAAGATCTTATCTATCTTATAAACTAATATTTTTTATATCTTAGATAGTTAGTTTCCCTTTCTCTTTTAGGGTTTCTAGGGGTTTCCCCTTTTACCAGGGCTTACCTAAGCCGTCGCTAATAAATTCCGGGGCAGGATTATTTATTTAATCTAGTTTATTTCTAGATTATATTATTCTAGCTAATTATATTTAATAATAGCTTTAATATCTCCTATCTCTATAATAGTAAAGACATAGTGGCTCTCTAGGCCCTCTATATTAACCTATACTAGTGCTATCTTAAGGCGTAGCTAACTATTACTATATCCTTATATCTAGGTCTTATTTATAAGTCCTATTTATAGTAGTGTTCTATTATTATAATATAGTATATAATATTTTTTAACTACTTATAAGGCAATTAGACATGCGTCTGCCCCTAGGTTAATAAGTGCTATAATACGATATTTATGCACTATAATATCCTTAATTAAGTGTTTCTTAACTTAGTAAGTGTCTACTTAATAAGCTATAATAATTACACTATTACTAGTATAGCTTATTACCTAGTAATAATCTAACGTGGTTCACCACCGAGCGGGCCAACCCCACCGAGCGGGCCAACTTTGCTAAATGCAGCCCACCTCCAGCTTATACCACAATGCCATCACAACATAACGCGCAACAACCTTATACTAAAAGCGCACTATAGCTTGCTATTTAAGCTATAATTAAAGATCGCGATAAGAGTGAAAGACACGTTAACGTACTTCACAAGCGAGTGTCTGATACAAGCGAGTGTCCAAAAACGCCAAGACCCCACCAAAACGTATTATCACCTATATTATAACGCGATGTCTTAACCACCTAATTAGCTACTAAAGTTAAAAGAAGCTTAATTATAGCTTGCGCTTTAGGCTATTAAATAAGACGCGATACTTTTAATTCCGCGCGCTATAGCAATTTATAGTGCTTTAGAAAGAGTAATAAGGCGAAGACGCGCTAGAGTAACCTTTCAACCTAATTATACGCCTAACTCTATAAATCTTCTAGCGATAGAGGAGCAGGTAATTATTTACTATATACTTAACCTAGACGCGCGAGGATTCCCTCCCCGGCTTGCTACTATTAAAGATATAGCTAATTCTTTATTAGCTAAGCGGCGCCGTAAGCCTGTTAGCTAGCACTAGGCTATAAACTTTATAAAGCGCTAGCTAGAGCTCTAAGTCAAGTTTAATTAAAAGTATAACTATAAGAGAGCTCTTTATAAGGATCCTAAGGTTATGCAAGGCTGGTTCTGGCTTGTAAAGAATACTAAAGCCAAGTATAGTATCCTGGACGAGGATACCTATAATTTCGATAAGACTAGCTTTATAATAGGCATAATATTAATAGGAGTAGTTATTACAGGCTCTAAGTAATAAAATAGGCTAAAGAGCGTACAGCAAGGCAACTAGTAGTAGACTTTAGCTATCTAAGGCGTTAATGCGATAGGCTGGGCGATTCTACCCTTCTTTATCTTCTAGGGCAAGCACCACCTCTCTATCTAGTATAAAGAGAAGGATCTACCTTATAATTAGGTTATTACAGTCTCTAAGAACGGCTAGACAATAAATAAGCTTAGTCTATAGTAGCTAAAGCACTTTAACGCGCATATAAAAGGGCGTACTATTAGTAGCTATTAGCTACTTGTTATTAACGGCTACAAGAGCTATAACTTGCTTAAATTCTAGCAATACTGCAAAGATAACAAGATTATTACTCTCTATATGCCTCTATATTCGTCGCACCTCCTGTAGCCACTAGATGTGGGGTGTTTCTCGCCGCTAAAGAAGGCGTATGGGCGCTAAGCCAAGGATCTAATGCGCAACCACATTACGTATATTACTAAAATTAAGTTCCTATCTTGCTTTATTACTACTTTTAAGGCTATAATTACTTAAAGTAATATTAAGAGAAGCTTTTAAGGCGCTAGCCTTATTTCCCTTAACCTAAAAGTAATAATATTAAAGTTTAACGTCCGTCTGCGTACGCCTTCGCCTTATACTATATACGATAGTATATGGCAGTCGCAGACGCCTAGTAACACCCTAGAATTTGGGGCACAATTGACGCTGGTAAAGGAGAGGATTTAGAGGCACCTAGATAGTTCCCCAATAAGCATGGTTGAGGCCTTTGAAAAGGTGGCAAAAGGCGTAGTAGTAGTAACGTGTCCGTGCGCAGTGTGCCCGGATTCACAGTGTGCCCCGTAGAACACCAACGCGCGTCTTAACACCACAACTCTAACGCGCGATAACTCCACGACTATAGCTCTAATTAATAAGGCAATTAAGGATCTAAAATCGCGAGGTTTAGAAGAATAATTTACATTAAAGGAAGTTGCTAAAAAGCATGGCGTTGACCAGTTAACTCTAGGGCGGCGATAGAGAGGCGTAACAGGGCCTAAGGATGCTAGGCATGCCAGCAGGCAAGCTCTTAACCTATAATAAGAGTTAGAGCTTGTACGATATATTACTAAGCTTAATAAGCAAGACCTACCTCTTACAAGGGAGATAATTAGGAATTTCTTATTAGAAGTAGCCCGTTAGTAGCTTAGCGAGAGCTAGGTTACTCGCTTTATTAACTAGCACGAGATCTATCTTATCTTAAAGTAGACTACCGCTATAGATTGTACGCGCCACCTGGCTAATTCTAAATTAAAATACCATCTCTACTTCAAGCTACTACATTAAAAAATCACTAAATATCACCTTAAGACTCGAGATATATACAATATGGATAAGAAGGGCTTCTTAATTAGCTTAATAGGCAAAAGCAAGAGGATATTTAGCAGGCGTTAATAGGAGAAGAAGGAGGTTTAAGTATCTTTTTAAGATAGATTACGCGAGTTTTTAACACTCCTAGCCTACTACTACGCTAATAGGAGCTTACTACCTCTAGCCCTTATTTACGCAGCTAAAAAAGGAGCTATACAATTAAGTTAAGTAGAGGATATTAAGGCAGGAGAATATAAGGTCTTTATCTTATTATCTCTAACAGGCTAGTTAAACGATAACATAGGCCTAGCTTAGCTTAAGCAGGTGTTTAATTACTATATAAAGTAGCGATTAGGGAGATAGCAATTGCTTATCCTTAATAGCTATAGATCTTATGTCACGATAGAGTTTATTAACTACTATAATTGCTATAGGATCCTCCTTATAGTCCTTCCTCCCTATTTAACTTACACGCTCTAGCCGCTTAATGTAGTACTATTTAAGCTACTCTCTTAAGCCTACTCTAACAAGCTTACTAACTATCTACATAAGGCTTAAGGCCTTATTCTAATTAAGAAAGGAAACTTCTTCCTACTTTTCTAAAGCGCCTAGATATTCTCCTTCACGGAGAGCCTTATATTAAAGGCCTTCGAAGCTACTAGGATCTGGCTAATAGACGCTAACGTTATCCTCCGTAGATTTGCCAGCACGCTAGAAGCTAAGAGAAGCTTATTATTAGGGCTCTCTAATTATAATTAGAGAAAGATAGATTAATTAGTTTAAGCTGCTATTACTAATAGCTATTAGTATAAGGCAAGAAAGCTACGTTCTAGCGTTTACTATCTCTCTGTGTAGATTAAGCTATTAAAGCATAAGAATAAGGGCTTTAAGGAGGCTCTTTACTATAAGTAGAAATATAAGAAGAAAGATAAAGCCCTTAACCTTTAACAGCGCTAGGAGTATTATAGTAGCGCTATCTACTAGTCTCCTTGCAAGCTACGTGAAGCTTAAGCTAGAGAAGTAGTACGAGAGCAAGATAAGATAGAGGAGAAACTCTAAAAAGCACGGGCTAAGAAGTAGCGCGATAAGGCTTAACTATAGCGTTAAGTTAAGCTTAAGGAGAAGCGTGTAGAAAGGTAAAGGCTTAAGGATGTTAGGGAGTAAAAGAGAGCTAAGAAAGTAGCTAAACGCGCGCGTAAAGTTAAAGCTTAATACTAAAAAAAATCTATCTAATAAGCTTAATAACGTAAGTGTAAAGCCTTACGAGTAGTCTTACTAAGTAATAAGCATTAAAAACGCGCTGGCGCTACTCACGCTAGTATTTAAGCTAGAGATAAGCTATTTACTACTCTAGCTAAAGTTACATTACGTGGCCGCAACGTTAACCTCCTATAAAAATATAGATAGTATAAGTTGATCGCAAGCATCTAATTACTACAACACTATATTTCTATTAATATTAAGCTATTGTGTGGCGCTGTACAGCCTCATTTTGAGATTAGGCATATGGTGTTCTGCGGGGCACACTGTGAATCCGGGCACACTGCGCACGGGCACGTTACGTAGCGCATAAGCTGGTGTTGGCGCAAAAGCAGATCACTAAGCTATAAGCTACTAATAAGGCCGCCACACGACGGAAATTATATAAAAGAAAGTGACTATAGCAGGAAGGAGTTCTTATAGCTAAAGAGGGCCAGCAACTAGCTACTCTAAAGGACTTTAAGGCGCGTAGTAATAAGAAGAAGGCAAAGAAGATAGTGCGCGCTAATAGAGGCGAATTTACTTAATAGCGCTATAGACGCTATAGTAAAGCTAGGCATAATTCGCGCACGTGTAAAGAAGAAGTAGAAGTAGATTCTGAGTAGATTAGCCTACTACAATTCCTTATAAATATATATGCGCGTTCTGTACTATTGTGCAGAGTATAGATTTTGGTAGGGTCTTGGCGTTTTCGGACACTCGCTTGTGAAGTACGTTATTATAGCCTTTAGCATGCCTTAAATAATAGTATAATAACAACGCTAAGGAGCCCTCTCTTAACGCGATCGCGAGCCCAACTTAAAGAAGCTAACTAAGCTAGAGGAGGAGGCTCTAGTCCGACGTATACTTAAGCTTAACTAGCGAGGAATAGGTGTAATAAGGGATATAGTCTAAGATATAGCTAATAATCTACTTACTAAGCGCGGTAGATAGCCTATTAGTAAATACTAGATAGATAGGCTTAAGACGCGTACGCTAGAAATTAAGCTTTAAAAGAGCTATCTATATAATTATTAGCAAGCCCTAAACGAAGATCTACGTATTATAACGCCCTAGTTCAAGCTAGTTACTAATACTAAGGCTAAGTACGGTATTGCTAATAACGACACGTACAACTTCAACGAGACAGGCATTATAATAGGGGTAATACAGGGTTAGATAGTCTTTACAGGCTCTAAGAAGTAAAGTAACCTAAAGAAGATTTAACCTAGTAACTATAAATAGGTTACTAATATTTAGGGTGTTAGCGCTAAAAGCTAGGCTCTGCTACCCTTTTTTATCTTCCCTAGTAAGGTTCTAATCACGTCCTAGTTCTATAATCTACCCCGAGACTAGGTTATTAAAGTTAGTCCTAATAGCTAGACGTTAAATAAGCTTAGTCTTATCTAGCTAAGGTACTTTAATACTTATACTAAGGCGCGTAGTTTAGGTGCACACTAGCTACTAATTATAAATAACTATAAGAGCCACTACTCACACGAATTCTATAAATACTGTAAGGAATAGAAGATTATTATTCTCTATATACCTTTACACTTATTACACCTCTTGCAGCCACTTAATGTAGGTTGTTTTTCGCCTTTAAAGCGGGCGTATAGTAATAAGATTAGTAGCTTAGCACGGTATAGCACTAAGTAGATTAAGAAGGAGGTCTTTCTACCAGCCTTTAAAGTAGCTTTTAAAAAAGTAATAATAAAGGCGAATATCTGCGCAGGCTTTAGAGGTGCTAAATTAGTCCTACACGACCTAGAGGCGGTGTTATTAAGACTTAATATAGTTCTTTGTACGCTAACTCCACCTAACGTAAAGGATACCCTATAGGAATTAAAAACACTAAGTAACCTCCGCGAGATAGAGGCTTAGTTAACGCTAGTTTATAAGCGTGTATAGAAGTATAGAGATTTATTAGTTTCTCCGCTTTTTAGAGCTATTAAGCAGCTTAACAAAGGTGTTATATTAATAGGGCACGAAATAGTGTTAATATAATAAAAAATAGCAGGGCTTTATAAGGTAATAGAGATAGTAATAGAGGTAAAAAGTTAAAAAAGGAAGTATATTCAGGCAGCTAAGACACTTATAGTAAGAAAGGTAGTCAATTTAATGGCTAAAAAGGATAGTAGTGGGCAAAAGGAGGGTAAAGAGTCTACAAAGAGGGTGCGTGGGCAGAGGCGCTACGGACATTATAGTAAAGCTGGCCACAACGCTCGCACCTGCGTAGTAGAAATTATAAATCCATCTAATAGTAATAAGTCTAAATAGTATTTCTATGTTCTGCGAATTATAGTAAATTATAGTGGTGTTGTAGGAGGCGCTTCGCAATAGACTGACTTTTAAAAAGTGGCCCGCTCGGTGGGGTTGGCCCGCTTGGTAGTAAACCACGTTAGTTTTTTAAGTCCTTAGACTTATTCTAGACCTCTTATAAGGCCTCTGCCTCTTAGATCTAACTTTTAAGTTAGGCTAGCTTTAAGACTTTTTTAACCCTATACTATTTATATTACTATTTATATAGTGTATAGGTCTCTCTAATCCTATTAGATTTGTATACTCCAGGTATCCTATATTGTGGGCAATTTAGAGTAAGGCACTTGTTCTAGACTAATATATCGTGTCTTAAGTAGTTATTAGAGGAAGCTACTTCTTCCTGTAGGCTTAGGTATATAAAGCACTATAGGTTATATTAGTTTTATTTTATTATTAAGTAGTCTACGTCTCTTCCTAGCTAAGTACTCCCTATTATTATACTAGTGTTATAGGGGTCTAAACCCTAAGGGAACTAGCCTGTCTTAAATTTATATCACCTATATAACTTATAAGTAATATTAAAATATTAGTACTAGCTATTTTACTTATAGTACTTAGCTTAATAGGTAAGAAAGTGCTCGTGGTAGTTCCTTAGCATACTATACTAGCCCTTTTTTAGCCTATAGTACTTTAAGCTTCCTAGAAAATAGAAGGCTTTAACTTTAGCTTTTAAGTGCTGTTGGCATCCTTTGCGCGTGCATTGCCACCATTTGGCGTGTGTATGTTGTTCCTGTATCGTGACCTGGCGTAGGTACTGCTTCGGGGGTCCCTGTAGTTTTTCGGCAAGCTAATAGGCGTCCCATGCGTGCGGCCCTTGCACGATCACCTTCGTCTCGCACTGAGACAAGTGATGTAGCGTACTGATGCATATCTAGCAGGTGTCGTTTGCTAGTCGTTGGAAGATCTGGTACTTATGGAGGGTTTTTCGTCCCTCCCCCCATTCTTCTACTGGCTCGGGGATCTCTTGCGTGAGATCCACCTCCTCCGCCTCTGCTGGCGTGAGGGTGGCCATGGCCACTCGTAGGAGGTTGGTCGTATTGACCTTGGTCTCCTGACCTTCGCAATCCTTGGCGAAGTGGCCTTGTTTGCCACATCGGAGGCAGGCCTTGTTCTTGAACCTCCGTTCTCGTTCCTCTTGCGAGATGCCGTTCCTGCTCTGGTAGGCCTGGTAGCCCTTCTTTGGTTTATACGGCTGCTTTCCCTTGCCGTTCTTCTTCCTGTACCATCGGGCTTCGTCGGCCATGATGACATCTCCGTCCCGATCTCTTCCTGAGGGTCGAATATTAGTTTCTTTCCTAGAGAGTAGTTAGGTGCTATGCTGTTTCTCTAGCTTTTATTCGTACAGGCAGTTATCTGCTTTAATAGCGTTATTTATAAGTTCTTTTAGATTATCTACTTTTCCTTAGTAGACTAGTTTATCCTTAACTATTTCCTTTAGTCTATTATAGTAGGTAATTATAAGTAGGGCTTCTCCTTATTTATTAAGCTCTACCACGATCTATTTAAACTCTAGTGTATAAAGTACTGCTAATCTTTCTTAACGTAGGCGTTAAAGGCGTATTTTAGCCTAATATTCTTTATTAATTATACTAAATATCCTTTTTATAGCTTTATAAAAGGACTCCTGGTCTTTAAAGGTGTCCTTAGTAGCTTCTAAGTTATAATCTTCTAGTTTACTATTCTTAAGGAAGTTGTTAATTATTAGTCTTACTTATATAGTTACTTTATCTTATATATTTATATAGGTAACTAGAATCTTATCTTATTCTGTATTAAACCTTCCTAGGTTATAGTAAATAAATAGTTTTATCTATATTAGGAACGTTCCTAGATAACCTTTCTTAGTATAAGGTTTAGGTTTTAAGACTTTTAGTTAGTACTTTACCTTCTTCTAGGTGTTTATTTTTTTGCTTATATAATTAATAATTTCCTATAGCTAGGCTATTTAGGCTACTTATTTAGTAACTATTTCTTATAGTGTCTTTTCCTTAAGTGCTAGAGCTATAGTGGTTAAACTAGGTCCTACTATTATACTATAAGGTAGTTAAAGTGTTATAAAGCGCTTATACTTTATTCTAATCTAAATTAGAGTAGTAAGGTATTATAGTACTTTATAAATTATTTAATAATATAAGTTAATGCGACACTTAGCGCGAGGCTAAATAATTTTATTTTATAATAAAGTAAGATAACTATTAGTCTATATAAGAGAACGCACTCGCACAGAAGATATATAAGTTAACTACAAGAAAGAAATAATATAAGAGAATTATTATATTATATACTAGTCTGTTTCTTCCTCTGTCCCTGGGTGATCTGGCCCCCTTGGCAGATTACCTTAGTTTAAAGCTCTTAGCGGATCACCTTAATCTAGAGCTACTATTAGATTAAGATTATATAACCTTAGCTAACATAAGCAACCCTGCGAGCCCTTACGGGCTAGTTATAGCATAACCTTATCTGCCTCCCCCTATTTATCCTTATTTATAGTTGTGTTACTATCTAGGCTTCCTAAGCTCGTGATAATAATCATAACACCAGAGTGTGCAAATAATCTAATTCTATAATAAACTATAAAATAACTAACTGTCACGAGAGTAACGAGTATGAGTGTCTTAGCCCACGACAAGCTAGATCGATATTACTACGTTCGATATCTACGTGTAGGTATAAGTCATTAGATAAGGAGAAAAGGTCTTCTCCCCCTATATAGCGTGGATCTATCTATCTCGCTTAGTCTAGGTACTAATACCTAGATGGCTAGCGTCGTGTCTAACCAATTAGAAGTAAGCTTCGGGGCCTGGGCCATCGGACCTTCGGGCCTAGGCTATCGGACCTTTGGTTCCTAAAGTATAAGTTCGGAGGCAGAAGTCTATGTACTAACGTACTATTGTCAATAGTACGTCTAGGCTGTCAGGTTGCCTAGGAGGTTACTGTGACACTAACTAGGAGATTTACGAATCTATTATAAAGATATACTTATAGTATATTAAGTTAATTATAAAGAGTAAGAGAAGTATAGAAAAACTCTTAAACTATATACTCTTTATTTTAGTCCTTACTATTATTAAAATTATTATTATAGTCCTACTAAGATTTCTAGAAGGAGGGGCAAGAAACTCTGTTTATATCTAAAAAGTACGAAGATTTCGCAGAGCTATTTCATAAGCAAGACAGCAAAACACTCCCAAAACACTAGGAATGGGATTATAAGATCTACCTATATTAGAGTATTTTTATATTAATAGTTTACTAGGCGCTCTTATTCTTACTAGGCTATTATTATTTTTACCTAAGTAAAGTTAAAAACTTTTTTAAACTTCTTTATTATTACCTTTGCGGCCTTCTTTATATTAGTTCTAAGCTCTAAGGCCGAACTCCATGTCCAAAAATTCTTAACTAGTTTAATATTCTAGATATAAGATAGGAAAAATAGGCTAACTCCTATTAATATAGCTTTTCGCCCTTTAATAGCTATCTAAGCTATAGGAAGCCACTTTATCTAATTATCTTATTACTAGTTATAATATGCCTAGAGGTAGGCTTTAAAGATAGAGTTTATTTATTCTATCTACCTATCTATTTCTAAGTGCTTTACTATAGACAATCTTTAGTTAATACCTACTTATTTATAAAGTGTAGTCTAAAATTCGCTCACGAATTGTCCCCCGCGGTCTAATATAATAGAGAAAGGGAAGAAGTAGTCTACTACCTAGTATTAAAGAATACTATTATAACTGTAGGTATATTAAAATTTAAAAAACTAATAAACTTAGGATCCTTACTAAGTCTATTTATAATTACTATAATATTCGTGCAGCTATTGCTCTTAGGTAGAGTAATAATAAAGTCTATTATAATATCTTTCTATTCTTATTTAGGTAGTAGTAAGGGCTTTATGTTACGATCACGAATCCCACAGGAACAAGGAGACTAGACAATTACGCTAAGAAAGTAATTATTAGCGAAATAACCAGGTCGCGGAAACACACGAAGACGCAGGACAGCTTAGATTAGTAGTTACGTAATATAGTCCCGCATAAGCGAGAAGTCTAAGGAACTACAAAAGTCCTAAGGACTATAAAATTCCTAGGGACTACGAAACTCCCAGGGACTATAATAGCTTAGCAGGACTATAATAGCGATTTAGATAATAGTAAGGACTAAGATAAATAGTATATAGTCTAATAATTTCTCTATACTTCTCCTACTCCTTATAATTAACTTAGTATACTATACGTACATTTCTTATAGTAGATTAGTAAATCTCCTAGTTAGTTATTTTATAGTTTATTATAAAATTAGATTATTCTAGAAACCTACTTCGTAGCTACCTCTAGCTTTTAATTACTAAATATCCGTAAGATAGTTCTACCCTTAACCTATCCTCCCCTAACCTAAACTACAAAGGGTAATCTCAATAAAGTCGGCCGTCACGTGCAGCAGGGATTCCTGCAGGGGTAGCAACTTCAAAAGTCGCGCATCTTAATTCCATCTAAAGTACGAACAAATACACCCAAATAAGATGCTCTAATTATGCTGTAAAGTTGTTCTGGCCACCTGCGTCCTCGCAGAGCTCTGCAACGCGCATAAAGTAGGTGGGATGAAGCTTTTCGGCCATATACTGCCTGAGTGTCTTATCACCTTGCCAGACCTCCTTTTTGGCCTCCTTGGAACTTGATAGGCATTCGTAACTTGCCAAAAAACCTTCTAGATGCCCAAAACAGCGCTCAATTAGGTGTAAGTCGGGTGAATTGGGAGGCTGAGGGCCAAACTTGATTCCTAGAGCTTTAATTTCTGGCTGGCAGTACTAGAGGCCTAGTAAGTGTAGGTAAACGTTATTTTAAATTAAATAAATAGTTGCGCCTTGGTTATTGTCGCGTATAGTGTAGTAATAAAGGAATAGGTGTTTCTTAAGTATATTCTTTGCGTACTAGATGCCGTTTATGCCCTTCCCTCCTTTGCATACAAACTCCTCTGTTTTAAAGAACTTTCTATAGTAAGAGGTTTCTTAATACCTACGCGGAGAGCTCCACCTTTCTTACTAGTAGCCTTATTAGTAGCTTAGCGTTAACTATTATTATAGGCAATATTATAATTAATTTTCTATAGTTACTACTTCTTATAGGTGCTAGCGACAGTCGCGCAAGAGCGTTTAACCTTAAGGGCCTCCTTTGCTATATTATTTGTGTAGGAGTCGCGTTGTATAAGGTCTTCACGGCTTACATTGTCGTCCTAAGCCTAAATAACGTAAGGGCGTTAATAGGAGTAAGTAGTATTAGTTAAAGTGGCAGCGTAGATTATAAGACTAAATTTAGGTGGCGTTGCAGGCAGTGCGTAGACGTTAAGTCGAGTGGGGTAGTTTCCGACACCGGGTAGTTTCCGACAGCCCCGCAATCGCGCTTACCCACCATGCACGCTAACTGAAAATAATTCTTATAATCTTAATTCTTTATTAATTTCAATTTTTCCTTTTGCATCGTATTCTCTGACTTTGAATAGTTAAATACATAGAAGGAGATGTCTAGAACGCACTTATAGACCTCGAATCTAGGGTCGCTTTGGCCACTACTACTACTTAACATAGGGTACCACGCAACACTCTTCGCGGCCGCTTTAATAGTGCCTAATCCTACCTACATGCCTATAATAGTGTATAGTAGCTTTTAGTTATTTAAGAAGAGCATCTAGAGCGCTAGATTCTACGTTAAGAAGCCCTTAGTTATGCGCTAACCCACGCGCAAGTGCGAGCTATTACAATAGTTATTTTTAAGTAAAAGGGTAACTATAAGAACCTAGGGAAAGAGTAGACTAGTTAATTTATAAAACGCCGCCTAGCTATTAAGTTAAAGTTAGGCCGCCAGACTAGCTAGGAACGTATAAATGCGGCCACTCCTAAAAATATCAGGCAAATATTCGACCTGTACAAGACCGTGACCTGGATTCCCCCCCGACACAGGTACAACGCCAACGAGGGCGGTATTATGGAGGGCTAGGGAGTTAATGGGCTTGTTATAGGCTCCTCGCAAGAGAACCCTAATGCTGTACTAGTTAAAATAATAAATGCCTATATATAGACCTCTATAGTAGAGTGTATCTCTACGCTTGGCGTCGTTCTTAAACCTTTAGTTATCTTTAAGGCTAAGAGCATCTAGGAGCAGTAGTTTAAGAAGGAGTTTTTAACTTAATATCCTTACTAGCATATTACTTTCTCGCAAAATAGGTGGATAAGTAATAATATTACTATTAAGTGGCTGGAGAAGGTGTTCTTGCCCTAGACTAAGCCTAATAATCTGTCTAAGACACGATTGCTTATTATTAACGGCCATGGCAGTTATACCTCGGACGAATTTATAACTATATATTATATAAATAATATGCATTTGCTCTTTATACCTGCCTATACTTCACATATACTCCAGCCTTTAGATCTTGGTTGTTTCTCCAGCCTAAAGGTGGCGTATCGGCGCTTCGTCGGCGAGTATGGGGCTGAGACAGATGCAACAAAGCTTAGGAAGGCCAAGTTTCTCGAATTTTATGCAGAAGCGCGTAAAATCGGCCTTTGAGAGTAGTGTGTCCGATCTGGGTGGAAAGCAACAGGGCTATACCCTAAGAACGTAAGGAAGCCCTTAGGTTCTCGCTAGGTGGTGGTGCGCGAACGGCCGTCAACACCACCCTCTTCTACCAAGGATATCAGGACGCCAAAACGTGGCAGCGATGTTATAAAGCTATTTTCTGAAAAGAGCTTCTTACCAACTACACGACGATGTGTTTGGCTTACCGCTAAGGCATTTAACCGTACCTTAATAGAGGTTACTATAAAAAATTATAAGATTGCTTCCTTGCGCGAGTAGGTTAATTAAGTAAATTTGCTAAAACGCTGTAAAGTTATAATTAATCTAAATAAATAGTTTATAAGTCTTGCAGAAGTTCTCTTGCAGGCTAATTAGGTACCCTCTTAACGTGTTCGCAAATTAAGAAACGCATCGCAGAAGGTCATTATTGTAGAGGAGGAAAGTAGCTCTAAAGAGGAAGTGGAGTAGCTATTGGTTCGACGTTTAGCGCGAGAACGACGACGAACACAACGATATCTTAATCGTGATTTAAGCATAGATAAAGAAAGTGATTAAATGCTTTAAATACTATTTTTTTTTTTTTTTTACAAATTTATTTAATAAAGTTGTGAGCATATTCGCAACCCAAGTGGTGGCAGCGGCGAAATTTTGCGGGGTGTCGGAAACTACCCGGTGTTGGAAACTACCCCACCCGACTTACTATCTTGTCTAACTGATCTTAAAATCCTCTACTTTCCGCCACGTATATTGCTCCCGCTAATAGACTTAGAGGTCTTATTATAGCAAACGAATATAATGCGTGGAAAGTGTAAGTTATTTTTAGCCTTAAGCCAGGCATAGTACTGTAGTCGTTAGTCCTCGTCGTTGCTACTAAGCGCTGGTTTTTTAGGTCGTACTCCGCGAGTTATTATGTATAGGTGCTACTTATCGCGGTGCTCCCTAGCAATGTTATAGACTATATTCTCACTAAGTGTGATGCTAGCTTCTGCGCAGAGGTCTCTGACAGCGTCATACACCCGGTAGGTGCCATATACGATAATGTCATGCCGTGGTCTTGCGCTCAGCGTAGAGCCATCGCGTACCTTTACAGGTCTGCCAGGAGGAGACTGCTTGACTGTAGGTGTTGCAGCTAGTAATTCCTGTAGTGAGTCGACCTTTGCAGCATCTTTGACGCGTCGAAATGCCTTACCACATGCGTGGTCAGTTATACCCAAATCAGTGGCGATTTCTGGGAAAGTGAGGTTGTATTATGTTCTGAGAACGACGATAGCAGCTAGCTGGGCTTCTGACAGCAATCGAGAGTTTTTTTTTTGGGCAGGATTTGAAGCCATATTGAGTGAGAAACGTGAGGTTGAAGTGTAGGTGTTGACGCTCTACAGAGCTCTTGGAGGCTCGGAGACTCTGTTCCGCTAGTGACGCGCTAGCGTCTTGGCAAGTCACATGACGGCCGGCTTTATTGAGATTACCCTTTGTAGACTTAGGTACGTAGAGTCCTTATAACACTTTAACTACCTAAAGGTTCGAAACAACGAAAATGGCTATAGTAGCTACGATAATAAAGGTCTTAATAAGAAGCGCAGCTTTTAGACTAACTATAAATACTATAATAGTGTTAGCTAATTAGGCTAATAAAATATAGTAGCTTAAAGAGTAATTAGCTAAACTAGTAAATTACGTTCTAGCTACTATAATTATAGGAAGAATATCCTTTAAAGTTTTTAAAATTGATAAAGGTAAGAGAGAAGGACTTAAGGCGTTTCTTATAAATATAAAACTATACTACTAATATAATAAGAATATCTTTAGAATAGAATAAGTAAAAATCCTAGCAGCAGGCATGCATATAAAAGGTAAGATAGCTAAATAGCTATAACCCCTTACTAAGGACTACTTAAAGAATAAAGATAACATCGCTAAATATAGTAATAAAACTAAGAAGGTATTTAAAGACTAGGTATCCTTTAAGGAATAAATCTAGGTTATATTTAAGGAAGTTAACGAGGAAAAATAAGCCTAACACAAGATATAAAGGCTTAAGTAAATAAAATTAGCTAGTATGTATATAGCTAAGTTTAGGCGCCTCTAAGCTAAAATTAATTAAAATAACGCCCTACTTCAGGCAGCCTACTATAATAGACTAAAGGAAAGTATTAGGGATAAGCTTACCTACTATAAGTAAATAGATAACCTAGAGGAACTCGTAAAACTAGCTATATAAATTAATAATTAACTATATAAATAATAATTAGAAAAGTAAAAAGGTAATCGCATTTAACCTAATACTAAGGGAAGCTAGAAACCGCGAAAGGACTGTAATAAGAATATTATAATAGCTAATAAAGCCTAAGAATAGAAACCTAGGAAGTAGCGTAAGGACCGTAAGAATAGACTATCTAACTAAAAATAAAAATAATGCTTTAAGGAGAAAGCATGCTTAGGATATAGAGAATAAGGTTATTTTTAAAAAAAAACTATTTAAAGAATAATAATAGACAAAGCAAGAGAGCATAAATTATATAAGTAGTAATAGCTATATTATAGGCACTAATACCTATGCCACATAAGATAAATAAAGATAATATCTCTAATATAGAACTTAAAGTTCTAGAGACACTAGAGGAAACAGAATGGAGGATAGTACAGGAGTACGAGGTCTTTCTCTAAATAGTAAAAGGAAACTACTAGGTATGCAATAGTTATATGCATACGCCTAAGGACTATACACAAAAAATTACGTTAGAAGGGCTAAGGGCTACTTTAACCTATAAAATTGCTACTAAGTACTAAGGAAATGTACTAATACCAGGATAGTAGATTAGGATTAGGAAATAATATAAGCGGGTAGCCTAGTTCCTGTGCGATAAGGAAGATTGTTAACTATATAAGATTAAATAGGAGCTAGTAGTAATATTACTAAGAAATATTAACTATAAGTTTATTAATAATTATAAACTAATAATAACTTGCTATAAATATTTCCTTAATAAATAAGCGCGTTACTATAAAAAATTAAGATAGTAGAAATATTTTAATAATAAATGCTAAGTACACAGAGCACATAAGGAAGCCACTAGCTATTACCCTAAAGGTATAAACGCAGGGTTAGTAATAACTATAAAAAACTAATAGATAGAGGGCACGAGCCCTAAGCACCTATAATTGATTAAATAGCTAGACTATAATAAAGATTACTTAGCACACCTATATTAAAAGGAATAAATAGTAGTATTAGAAATAATACTATTATATAAAGATCTTAAATTTTAAGAATGTCTAGTCGCGGGATGTAGAAGATACAAAGAACTCTAAAAGAAAGAAGAGATCTAGCGAATTAGGGATATAAAGAGAACTTATAAATTACTTTATTAAAAGTAATAGAAAGAGACTAAAACTAACTTAGAAATAAAAGAAGCTATATAAAACTAGGTTAAAAAAGTAAAGGCTTCTTAGGACACTACTAAATAAGCTAATAGCAAGTTAGAAAACTAGGGCGCCGCTAGGCAAAAGACCTTACTAGTAGAAGCGCAACTATAAAGGCAAAAAGGACAGAAATAGGTATAAGTAACCTATAACTAACTAAGAAAGTTATAATTAGTAGTTACTAAGTAATAGCGATAATAGACCCTAGAGTGACTAGATATCTAATATTCCTAAAAATAGTAGAAAAACACAACCTGCCATACAGGGACAAGGAAACACTAGTATAAGTAGAAATAGTAGATAGGACGATATCCTAAGGATATAGCAAAGGCTAGTTACGCCTTAAAACGACGCTATTACCTGTTAGCCTAGATAGATTCTAGAGCTAATATAGCTTTACGATTATAGATCTCGAAAGTATAAAAGTAATTATTAGCTATAATTAGCTCTTAAAGTACAACTTTATTATAGACTAGTAAAAAAAACACTACTTAGCTAAGGACTTATATTAAAGGTCGCTAGAACGCGCAAGTCGCGGAAAATATAATTATTAATTTTAAATACTTTAGTAGGGCGGGTTAAAGAATAAGCTATATAACTTTTAGTCGCTAAGATTATAAGAGTTATAAAAGAAAATCTAGGCTAGGCAAGACTAATATAGGTACGATACTTAGGCCTAAGAGAAGTGGTAAAAGCTACTACTATTTTACTAAAAGATTAAAAATATATAGAACCCACCGAGGAAATTAAAGGAAAAGAACTACTAAAATACTGAAAATAAAATTATAAAAATACTTTTAGTAGAGGGCACGAAGCTACGCCTAGAATAATTATAACTAATATTTATAGACTAGGAAAAAGAAGTATAGGATTACTTAAGAAAGAACCTAGTAAAATAGTATATTTAATAAAGTTAAAGCCTAGCGGCTTTTCCTATACTTTAGGTACCTAAGAAAAATAGCAAGCTGCGACTCTATATAGACTGTATATAGCTAAATAAAGCTATAATTAAGAATTAGTACGTACTACTTTTAATCACGGAGTTAATAGATAGACTTTAGGGAGCCAAGTAGTTTATAAAATTTAATATACGTAATAGATATTACTATATATAAATAGCTAAGGGACACGAGTGGAAAACTGCGTTTAAGATATAATATAGCCTATATAAGTATTAAGTAATACCCTTTAGATTAATAAACGCGCCTGCGACGCTTTAGACACTAATTAATAAAGTACTATATAAATACTTAGATATATTTTATACTACCTACCTTAATAACGTACTTATTTATTTTACTAGAACGCTTAAGGAGCACAAGGAATATATAAAGAAAGTACTTAAAATAAAAAAGTATTAATTACTCCTTTATCTAGAAAAATGCAAATTCCACGTTACTAAGATAGAGTACCTAGGATTTATTATCTCACGGGAAGGTGTAGATATAGACCCTAAGAAGATTACTACTATATAAGAATAGCTAGAACCTAAGTTAGTAAAAGATATTTAGTCCTTTCTAGGGTTTACTAACTTCTACTAGAAGTTTATTAAGAACTACTCTAAGACTATAATACTAATAATAGAACTTATAAAAAAGGATAAATAGACAGGCTTTACGGAAAAAGCTAGAGAAGCTTTTAGGAAGCTAAAGACGCTCTTCTTATAAGTACTACTACTATAGATACACGATCTAAGAAGACCTATAAGGATAGAAATAGACGTATTAGACTACGTACTAGGAGCGATACTCTTATAATAATATAAAGATAAGAAATAGAGACTAGTATTCTTCTATTTAAGAAAGTTTTTAGGAGTAGAACTTAATTATAACGTTTATAATAAGGAATTACTTAAGATAGTGGACGCCTTTAAATAATAAGAAGCTTAACTTACTAGAGCACGCTTTAAAATAGAGGTATAAATAAACTATTAAAACCTTACTAGCTTTATAATAACTAAGAAACTTAACTAAAGACAGGTATAATAAGCCAAATTCCTAGCAAACTTTAATTTAGCTATATACTATTAACTAGGAACGCTTAACGACACAGCGGATGCCTTAAGTAAAAGATTAAACCTTACTAAGGATAAACTAGAGCTATATAATATAATATTATAAGTAAGAAACGATAAAACTATTAAATATAATTAACTAATAATTAAGGTCCGTGCTACTAGTCTACATTATACTAAACTAGAGGTATATAACTTCTAGGACTACAGTTAACTCATTATAAAACAATAAGAGAAATACGACCTATTCTAGGACGGGATTAATAAAACACGACGAGATTACTTAAATAGACTTATTATAAGACTAGGGTATAAAGAGGCCCTAATCTAAAGACTATATAAGCTTAGGGAATAAGAATACCTAAGTATTAAAGAAATAACGCGTTAAATCGCGAATAAATAAATTATCCCTAAACTTAAGTAGGCAGAAACTAAGGTTATAAATAACTATTTAGCATGCTATAAAAATAAGCTAAAGAAATATAAGTCTTATAGACTACTATAACTACTATAAGTAGTAGAATAACTATAGTAGAGTATAATAATAGACTTTATAGTAAAACTCCTAAGATTGCTATAGCCAGGAATAGAATAAATATATAACACTATTATAGTAATAGTAGACCGCTTAACTAAGATGGCTAAGTTTAGGCCTATAAAAGAATCTATAATAGTAGAAAAACTAGCTTATAAAATAGATAACGTAGTGTTCGCAGAATATAAACCTCTTAAGGAATTTATTACTAATAAAGATAAGCTCTTTACGTTAAAATACTAAGATATATTTATAGTAGCCCTAGGCGTTAATAGAAAGCTCTTAATAAGTTTTTATCCTTAGACTAATAGACAAACGAAACGTACGAATTAGACCCTAAAATAGTACCTATAATTCTACGTTAATAAATAGTAGAATAATTAAGTAGAATTACTACTAATAGCCTAGTTAGCATATAACAGCACAAGGTTAAGAATAATATAGTATTTCTTACACTACGCTAACTATAGATATAAGCTAATTACTTATTAAGATCTATAAGATATAGAAAGTATTTTTATAAAAGCTTAAAATAAGACTTAAAAGATAAGGAAACTTTATAAAGTCTTAAAAAAATAAATTACCTAGAAAGCGCTTATAGTATCTAGAAACGTAAATAAGTAAAGGATTAAAAGACTAACCCTTAAAAGGGGGGACAAAGTTTTCTTATTATAAAAGAATTTAAGAATAAAACAACCTAGTAAAAAACTGTACTACCTCTAAGTAGGCTCTTTTAAAGTATAAGAAACTAAGGGACCTATTATAACTAAACTACTTTTACTAGTAGGCACAAAAATACACCTAATATTTTATATTAAAACTAGTACTACTAAATGCTCTAGTTAAGATCTAGTTACATTTAAAAGATAATAAATACGAGGCTAAAGAAATTAAGGACCTAAGGATAGTCTAGGATTAGTAAAAGTACTTAGTAAAATAAAAGGGATAGCCTAAATAATATAATACCTAAAAACTAAAAAAAAAACTTTATTAACTATAAAAAGGTATAGAGGGACTACTATTTTAAGATAAGAGAAGACTAGTTCTGCTAAGGCTAAATAGTAAATTTAAAAAGGAAGAAAAGTTAAAAGATAAAAAAAAATTAAAATTAAGTAAAAAAGGCTTTACTTATAACTAGCATAAGTTAGCCCCTAAAGGTGCAAGTCGCGATAATTTATAATAATTAATAGTAGCTATACCTTTTAGATCTTCCTTCTTTAAAGTTTTTATTATATTAGTAACACGCTAATTACGCTAAGCGTAATTATACTTTTTCTCCTCTACTTTAGCTAGCTTATACTAAAGGCAAGCAGCTAACTCTTTCGCGCGAAGAAGCTCTAGACGCTTCTTACGCTTCTCCCTCTAAACACGCTCCTAATCTTTCTCAGGAACCCATAGGCTACACAGAGTATAGACGGAAATACAGCTAGCCCACTCCCCGGAAGCAGCATCTATAAAGTAATATAACTTTATTTTCTAGTAGCGCTTATAACTAGATATTATCTCTAGACTACGAGATTCCACCTTCTCCGCACGGGCACGACGAGTGGCAATAAACAAGTAAGGCGCTTTTAGTATAATTAGTAAGGTAAGGAAAATTAAGAGGAGGCTATAACCTACCCTAAGACGTAGAAATACGTACTTTTATATAAATTAGTAGTTACCCGCTAATAATATAACTAGGTAAAAAAGTAAGGTATTAAGATAATATTTTTAAGAGGAGGGATAGTGTTATAATTATAAACTTTATAAGAATAAAAAGACTAAATAATTACATTAAGAAAGTAATTATTAGTAAAATAATTAAGTTATAAAAACACACGAAGATATAGGGTAGCTTAAATTAGTAGTTACGTAATATAGTCCCGCATAAGCGAGAAGTCTAAGGGACTATAAAAGTCCTAGGGACTATAATAGCTTAGCTAAACTATAATAATAATTTAGATAATAGTAAAGACTAGGATAGATAGTATATAGTCTAATAATTTCTTTATACTTTTCTTACTTTTTGTAGTTAACTTAGCATACTATAAGTATATTTTTTATAGCAGATTAGTGAATCTCCTAGTTAGTTATTTTATAGTTTATTATAAAATTAGATTATTTTAAAAACCTACTTCGTGGCTACCTTTAGCTTTTAACTATTAAATATCTGCAAGATAGTTCCACCCTTAACCTATCCTCCCCTAACCCGGACCAGGCTTAGGTACGTAGAGCCCTTGTAACACTTTAGTAGGCCCTATTTCGTTTCTCTCTATAGTTTAGTTCTTTTATAAACATTATAGTTCTTAATATACTACCTTACTTAGTTAAATATCCCTAAGAAGAAGTAGTCTTAAGTAAGAATTTTATAAGTATTTTCTTATTTTAAGTATTTTAAAGCTAGGAAACTATGCGCGACCGCTATTAGCGTTATTTATAAAAGTTCTAATTTTAGTACTTATTATCTTGACCTATAGTACAGGTACCCGTAGTTATATATTCTATATTCTAAGATACTAATAGACAGCTTCTACCTAGGTTCGAACTTCCTAAGTCTATTCTTAATATAGACCTTTATCTTGCTATACGCGCTATCTTTATTACGTTTCACCTCTTATTATATAGTATTAAAGTCTAGTTCGCGTTGCTTAGCAGGGTTATCGCCTCCTTAAAGGATTAATATAGGTAGTTTAGGGCGTGTTAGGTAAGCAAGCACTAGGTCCTTGTCTATTTTAATATAGTAAGATTCCTCTATAGTAATAGGTATTTAGGGGATAAAAGACTTTAAGCTATTTCTTTTAGTAGTTTTTTTAAAAAAGCGTAAAGTGCCTTAACTTTAATTTATTATCTTTATTATCCTTTAGTAGGTCTTAGTACTTCCGGGAGAGAGCGTCTAGCTTAGAGTTTATTAACTCTAGTTTATATATAAACGTTATATTAATATAGCTAAGTATATTTACTTATTAAACGTATTGTTTGTCTAACCTTTCTTTAGTAGCAAAATACGTAAGGTTCTTATAATTAGTATAGACTATAAGGTGCTTTACCACTTAATATATATAGTCTTATTTATTTACGTATTTAATAACTATAAGTATCTCTTTATTATAGATAGCGTAGTTATATTCTACTAAGCTATTCTTTGTTAAGAAGTAAGCCACTAGGCGTAGAATCCTATTATTATTATACTAGGAGAAGTATCCCCTAATTAACTAGCTAAAGGTATCTACTTCTAGTACTAATTCTTATTTAAGATTAAAGTAGGCTAGCGCGGGGTCTATATAAAACGCTATTTTTAATAAGTTAAATACGTGCTACTACTCTTATCCCTAAATAAATTCTACTTTATTACTAGTAAGCTTTATAAGGGGGCTTACTATGCTAGAAAAGTCTTATATAAATTTTTAATAAAAGTTCGCGAAGCCCACGAAACTTTAGACTTTTTTTTATTAAAGTTAGTAGCTCTTATTTTTAAATTGCCTAGACTGCATCAAGGTCTATACTTACGCCCTTATTAACTTCTATAATAAATTTAAGGTACTTAGTCTTTTTAACGTAAAACTTAAATTTTCTAATATCTAAATATAGTCCTGTGGCCCCTAACTTTTAAATTATAGTACGTACTTTCTCTTCGTGATCTTTTTAGCTACTACTAGAGAAGATAAGAACGTTATCTATATATACTAAGTAGTAGTTATTAAGGTGCTCCCTTAGTACCTAGTTAATATACTACTAAAATATACTTAACGCGTTAGCTAGGCTAAAAGGAACTACTAGCTACTTATAGAAACTAAATTAACTTTTAAATACTAGTTTTTATTTCTTGCCTTTTACTATCTAAAGCCTATAAAAGGCGTAAATTATATTAAGTTTACTAAACTATTTAGCTTTCGCGAGGAGCTAAAGGGTCTTACTAATTAATAGTAAAAGGTACTAGTCCGTCTTTAGGATAGTATTTAGGACTTAATAATTAATATAAAAGTATAGTCCTTTACTAGGTTTTTTAGTAAATAACACTAAGGCGGCGGCGCTGGACTTACTTACTTAAATAAAGTCTTTATTTAAGTATTTAGTAAGCTCTTTCTAAAGAACAAGCAACTCTTTACGAGATATATTAAATAGAGGGCTATAGAGGATCTCTAGAGTCTCGCTATCTTTTTTTACAAGAGGGATAAAAAGATCTACTCTAGGTTCATAGTGCGGGGGGAGCTTGTCAGCTCATTCCTTATAAAAGATACGCTATAAGTCCTTAAAATCTTTAAGTAGTAACTTTTATAGTTTTACTTTTTAACTTGCTAGTTAACGCCTTCTATATATCTTTTATTAATATAAAAAACACCTTAGCCCTATTTCTTAGGCGTTAATTACGCTAATTTTGGCCTATAAAGGCTATAGCTAATATCCTTTAAAGCTTTACTAATAGTTATTTACTTTCTTAGTTATAAATACAGGTGCCTAAACTTTTAATCTAAATTAATTTCTTCGCTAGGGCTAGTTTAACCCTATTCTTTTTTATTTAGATTTGGCTAAGGATTAGATCGTACAATCCGTCGTTAAGTAACACGCATAGCTATATTAGTTCTATATAGCTATTAATATTTACTTTTAGTTAGACTACTTCGTGTACGAAGAGTCGCATGCCTTTAATACTAATAACCTCTTATAGATAAGGTAGGTTCTTGCGCTGTAGTTGGGCTTTTATTAAAATTTTTTCTAATATAAATTTAAAGATTAAATAATCTAAATTAATTATTATTAATATAAATATAATATTATTAATAGGCGAGTACACTATTACTAGTGTTAAGTTTAGCTATAGTCTTTAAAAATTATTAAAACTTATCTTTTACCCTTTTCCTACTTCTACCTCTTAGCGGCGACTATTACTAAGAAAATCTAGTTTTCTAAATTAGTAAAAGCTATATTAAACTTTTTATTAAAAGATATTTTAGTCGCAGGTATAGCAGCGCGAATTTATACTAGCTTTATTATAAGTAAAAGTTTACACTACTTTATACGGTATCCTATATCTTTATAATAAAAATAGAAACTATTCTTTTTACATGTTTTTATTACCTCGCACAACACCTACGTGGCTTATTTTTAGGTATTAATAGACCTATATCTTATAGCTCTATTTATTACTTAATATCTTTTATTTTAGCTTCGTTGGCTAGATATCCTTCTAGGGTTAGCTTAGGTAGGTTCCTAATCTATCTCGTCTGGCGCCCTGTTCTTAGCAGAAAACTTTAGTAGTTATAATATATTTTAAAAAAGATTTTTTTTAACCTTATTAACTTTTTTCTAGACCCCTTGCAGGTCCTAATTATTATTTATATTTATTATAACTATTTAGTCCTGTAAGTCCTTACGGAGGTTTTAAAGGTATAGATTCTTAAAATCTCTTAACTATACTCCTTAGCTTCTATAGAGTAGTTATTAAAGTTAAAGTTAAAGTTACAAAGCTTTTAGTTCCCTTATTATATTATAAGTAAGTAGTTACTCGCGATTTCTTCCCCTAGGTAATTATAAAAGTTATAGTCTAATAACTTCTAGAAGTTAGCTTTAGTATATTTTAGATAGTAGTTTAAGTACGTAATTCTCACCGTCGCTGCACGTCCTATTAATTAACTAATAATATATTTAGATATATTTCTAAGGTAGTTCTTGTCCTCTAAGAGCTTATATTATATTACTATTTTAAAGTAGTAGTAATGCTGTTATTTTCTATTAAAGTAGACTAAGTTAAAGATTTTAGGACGGCGGCTTCTTCCTTAGTTTAAGACAAGCTCTACTATTAATCTCTTTAGTAGCTCTATCTATTAGTGTACTTTTAATAACTAATTTATATCTTTTATTTCTTAAGAGTATTATTATATTATTAAGGGTTCTTAGTGCTTTTTAACTATTTCTTTAGTTAGTTCTTTTACTTTTTACGATAAAGTCTAAAAAGTATCCTAAAAGTTAACAAGTGCTTTAACCTTACTAAAGAATTACTATATTTTATTCTCGTTAACTCTTAATGCCTAAAGTTTAATTATAAATAAGGAGGCTATCCTGTTGTTTTCTTAGCTATTACTCTATTATAAGTTAATAGCTTACTACGTATAATTATTCGCGCTAAAACGTGGACCCTTAGTAAAAGGTCGTATTCTTGTTTTTATAACTTCTTTATTTAGCAAAGACAGTCTTGCTAGCGTTAAGTATCTATTAAGACTCCTTTTTAATTACTTACTAGGGAGAGTTCTGTCTCCTCGTAGGTCTAGGCGTCGCCTTTATAGTATTTATTTATATAAGTTCTTTAACTTCGTGTGCTACTTTATAGCTTTAGTTTATAATTATATTTAAAATCTACTTGTCCCGCGATAGGTAAAAGTAATTAAATTTAATATAAGGGGCTAGGTGCTTAAGGAGCTAAAGGTGCTAAAAAAATACTTATAAATTTAATAAAAAGTCTAAATTTAAGCTTTAGGCATCGAACTTATATATCTAGGATTCGCATAACCAAGGGTTAAGGATCCAAGGCAACAACTGAGCGTAGCCTATTATATAATTAACTTTTTCTTAGCGCGTATATCTTTAGCTACTACCTATGTAATATACCTCTCCTATAATTAATAAACTTTAGGCTATTTATTAGCCTTTTATATCTTTTATTACTAACATTTTTTAAAGTTGTAGTTATTTCTTTTAAATCCTTTATTAAGAGAATTATTTACTCTCTCTATTTAAGTAGATAATTAGAAAATAGCTTCTTTATACTACTTTTTAAGTTACTTTAAGAGTAAAGTCTTACTTTTTATTTAACGCTATTGTTAAGATCCCAAAGGGGTAGCTAGTCCCTAAGGGGCTAAGGTTGGTTCTCGGGCAGGAATACTATCGTAGGACAAGAGAGGGTCGTAGTAATAGCTTACGCTTATTACTAAGGTGTTAGTATTAAAGGTATATATAATATAATTAAATTAACAAGGTTGCATATTTAGATCTAAACGATAGATTAATAAATAGGTTAAATACGATAACGTACTTCACAAGCGAGTGTCCGATACAAGCGAGTGTCCGAAAACGCCAAGACCCCACCAAAATCTATACTCTACACAATAGTACAGAACGCGCATATATATTTATAAGAAATTGTAGTAGGCTAATCTACTCAGAATCTACTTCTACTTCTTCTTTACACGTGCGCGAATTATGCCTAGCTTTACTATAGCGTCTACAGCGCTGTTAAGTAAATTTACCTCTATTAGCGCGCACTATCTTCTTTGCCTTCTTTTTATTACTACGCGCCTTAAAGTCCTTTAGAGTAGCTAGCCACTAGCCCTCTTTAGCTATAAGAACTCCTTCCTGCTGTAGTTGCTTTTTTTTATGTAATTTCTGTTGTGTGGCGGCCTTATTAGTAGCTTATAGCTTAGTAATCTGCTTTTGCGCTAACACTAGCTTGTGCGCTACTACTGCTGCGCCTTTTACCACCTTTTTAAAGGCCTTAACTATGCTTGTTAGGGAACTATCTAGGTGCCTCTAAATCCTCTCCTTTACCAGCGTTAATTGTGCCCTAAATTCTAGGGTGTTACTAGGCGTCTGCGACTACCATGTACTATCGTGTATAGTATAAGGCGAAGGCGTATGCAGACGGACGTTAAGCTTTAATATTATTACTTTTAGGTTAAGGAGAATAAGGCTAGCGCCTTAAAAGCTTTCCTTAATATTATTTTAAGTAATTATAGCCTTAAAAGTAGTAATAAAGCAAGGTAGGAACTTAATTTTGGTAATATGCGTGATGTGGTTGCGCATTAGATCCTCGGCTTGGCGCCTATACGCCTTCTTCAGCGGTGAGAAACACCCCACATCTAGTGGCTGCAGGAGGTGCGACGAATGTGGAGGCATACAGAGAGTAATAATCTTGTTATCTTTGCAGTATTGCTAGAATTTAAGCGAGTTATAGCTCTCGTAGCCGTTAATAATAAGTAGCTAATAGCTACTAATAGTACGCCCTTTTATATGCGCGTTAAAGTGCTTTAGCTACTATAGATTAAGCTTATTTATTGTCTAGCCGTTCTTAGAGACTGTAATAACCTAATTATGAGGTAGATCCTTCTCTTTATACTAGATAGAGAGGTGGTGCTTGCCCTGGAAGATAAGGAAGGGTGGAATCGCCCAGCCTATCGCATTAACGCCTTAGATAGCTAAAGTCTACTACTAGTTACCTTGCTATACGCTCTTTAGCCTATTTTATTACTTAAAGCCTATAATAACTGCTCCTATTAATATCATGCCTATTATAAAGCCAGTCTCGTCGAAATTGTAGGTATCCTCGTCCAGGATACCATACTTGGCTTTGGTATTCTTTACAAGCCGGAACTAGCCTTATATAACCTCAGGATCCTCACAGAGAGCTCTCTTATAGTTATACTTTTAATTAAACTTAACTTAGAGCTCTAGCTAGCGCTTTACAAAGTTTATAGCCTAGTGCTAGCTAATAGGCTTGCGGCGCTACTTAGCTAATAAAGAATTAGCTATATCTTTAACAGCAGCAAGCCAGGGAGGGAATCCTTACGCGTCTAGGTTAAGTATATAGTAAATAATCACCTACTCCTCTATCGCTAGAAGATTTATAGAGTTAGGCGTATAATTAGGTTAAAAGGTTACTCTAGCGCGTCTTTGCCTTATTACTCTTTTTAAAGCGCTATAGATTGCTACAGCGCGCGGAATTAAAAGTGTTACGTCTTATTTAATAGCCTAAAGCGCAAGCTATAATTAAGCTTTTTTTAACTTTAGTAGCTAATTAGGTGGTCGAGACATCGCGTTATAATATAGGTGATAATACGTTTTGGTGGGGTCTTGGCGTTTTCGGACACTCGCTTGTATCGGACACTCGCTTGTGAAGTACGTTAATAGGAGACTATCCTCGTGTCCTTATATTATATATACATAACCCGTCCTATAAATCCTAGGTCCTAAGAATCCTAAAGTCCTATATGCTAAGATACTTCTAGGACGTCCGATACTTCTAGGACGCGTGACATAGTTACGTAATTTATAGCTAAGTTAGGAATCTTAGCTAGTCATATAAATAAGTGGCCATACCCCGCCTTGCGTTATATTAGGTCTTAATAGATCCTAATATTAGCCTCCTCCTCTAGACTTAATATCCTTATAAGTTAACTACTTATAAAGCCGCTTTCCCGATCCGCCTAATACCGTCACTTATAAGCTAATTATCTTAAGCAAAATTACGTATTTACTATAATTACTTATTTATACTACGCTAAGAAGTAATTGCCTTATTAGTTATTATTATTACACTTAAAGTGCATAAATTATGTTTAGTATAGTAATTAAAAGTGTAAGCTAGAGGATATTTCTTTACTAGATTATTTAAAGATAGATGCCAAGTTAGAAAGGTTAGAAAAGTTAGAGGCTAAGGAGGAGGTAAAACTTTAGGTAAAAGAAGAGCTCGCTTATATAGCGCTCCTGCGTGCCTATCTAGCACGAGAGAAGATAGCGCGTCTGCGTAATTAGCGTAAGAAATTACGTTAAAAAGAATAAGAGTTATTTAATCGTAGGATATCTATAGTAGATAAGTTAAAAGCCTTAGAGGCTCGTAAGGAGTTAGCGCAGGTAGCTATATTAATTAATCTAAATACTACTTTAGGTGCTAAAGTAATAGACTAGTCTATTATTTAGTTTAAGCCTTCCTCTTTTGCTGCGTAGTATTTATCTTTAATATAGTTATATTATAAGTTTTGTTTCCTCTAAAACTTTCTCTTATTATTCTAGTATAGTAGTAGTAGTTATAGGTCTTGTTTCGTGCTTTTCTTAAGAGTTATTAATAGTTCTTTTAGAGTTTAGATTCTAGTTCTTATATATTTTCTAAGTGTAGGTATCCTTTCTACTTAACTAACTATTCCTATAAAAATTTATTATTTTAGAAGTTTTCTTATCCTACTTCTCTATATTCTAAGAGTATTTTTACTTTAAATTTATTTTCTTCCTTTAGCTAGTAGTAGAAGGTTGTTTTAACTAGTGTTTTAGGGTCTACTAGTTTAAGTTAGTTTATATAAAATACTAGGTGTATCTTCGCATCTAGCAGTAATTCTAATTAATAGTTAACTAGTAATATTTATTTAGTAATAAAAAATAGCCTAACCTTAATATAATCTAGTTTCTTGTGTTTCCTCTTTTAAGTTTAAAGATTTTTCGTAAGTAGATATGCTTTATCCCCCCTTCTTTAGCTAAGGTGCCGTTTTTCTTTTTTAGTGTATATAGGAAATACTTTACTATTAAGCTTTCTTAAGATTCTCTTAGAGTTGCATATATATTTTCTTTATAGTTTCTACCATGTTTATTGCTTCCTCTGTCCTAATCGCTGTAAGTAGTGTTTAATTAAAGAGATATAGGTGTCTTTCGTAGTTTATATAGAATAGTGTAAATCCTGTTATTGCTAATATCTTATTGTTATATGCTAACTGTGCTATAAGTAGTAAGGAAATCTAGTTATTCTTCTAGTTGTTATAGTAAATGCGTAGGTACGTTTCGATAGTTTGGTTTATACGTTCTGTCTGTCCGTTGGTTTGTAGATAATATGCCGTTAATAGTTTTTATTTTATTCTAATTAGTGCTATAAGGGTTATCTAATAGTTTAAGGTAAAGAGTTTATCTCTATCGCTAATAATTATCTTTAGGATACTATAGTGTTGTATAAGTTAGTTTAGGATAAGGAATATAAGTTCCTTAGCTATAGTTATCTTCTAGCATAGCAGTAATTCCACTTATTTAATAAATTAATATATAATATTTAGTATCGCGTTATAGGTAATTCCTGTTGCAGGGTCCTTTAACTTTAGTAGTTCTATAATAAAGTCTATAGCGATGTCCTCCTATAGTGTAACGGGTACTTAAATAGCTTATATTTCTCTATACTTAAGGTGTGTTACATGTTTATTACGCTAGCAATCTATATATTTACGGATATAGGTAGTTACTACTTCTTTAATTCCCTTAAAGCTATAATTCTGCTAGATAAGTTCTATAGTTTTTCTAATCTTTAGGTGTCCGTATACTAGGTTATTATAGTATTATTATATAACTCCTTCTTACAGTTCTTTAGGTACTTCTCGTGTAAGTACAAGGAGTTAGTTAAGTTCAGCAATTAGTTCTAAAGAGCCGTTAGGGTTTTTCTTTAGTATTATAAAGTATATCTTAACCTTTTCTTCTTTATTATTTATTCTGCTAAGAGCGTCTGCTCGTTTGTTTTTTTTACCTAGTATATATATAATCTTAAATTTATATTATCCTAGCGTTTCTAATTCTCTTACTTATTATTAGGTTAGTTCTTTCGTAGTTATAAAGCGTGTAAGATTCTTATAGTCTATAAAAATTATAAGTTCTAAGCAGCTGTATGCATAGATCCTTTGATATTTAATAGCCTTTACTATCGCAAGTAGTTCCTTATTATGTACTTTATACTATAATTCTTTAGATATAAACTTATACGCGTAGTATGCTACTAGGTACTATTTACTATTCTTTTCTTACTTTGCGCATGCTCTAACTACTAAGTTACTTATATTTATTTTAATACGCAATAGTTTGTCGTCTTAGAAGTGTATAAAGACTAGTAGCGTAATACATGCTTCTTATAGTGTTTAGAATACTTACTCGCATTCTTCTATCTAGTTAAAAGGTCTATCTTTCTTTATAAGGTTTATAAGTAGTAGGGTAATCTTTAAGCAGTTTGTAATAAGTTATCTATTAAATTTTATAAATTTAAGAAAGGCTTATACTTCTTTAAGGTTAGTAAGTAATTTTTACTTCTTTACTTCCTTAATTTTTAAAGGGCTTACTAAGATACCTTTAGTGTTAATAACGTGTCCTAGAAACTCTAATTCCGTAATATAGAATTTACATTTTTTAAGTTTTAGTTATAGGTTAGCGCTATTTAGTGCTTATAGTACTATTTATACATGCTGCATATAATCCTTCTCCTGCTTAGAGAATACTAGGATATTATTGAGGTAGGTAACTATAAATATATTAAAGTAGTTCTGTAGTATATTATTAATTATTACTTAAAATGTTACTAGTGTATTAGTAAGTCTAAAGGGCATAACTTAGTACTTAAATAGTTTATATCTAGTCTAAAAGGCTATCTTCTACTTATTACCTGCTACTATTCGTATAAGGTAGTATCCGTCTTGTAGGTTAAATTACGTAAATATCTTAGCTCGTCCTAGCCTGTCTCGAGACTCTTGTATATTTAGTAGTAGGTATTTATTCTTAATTGTTATGTTATTTAGCCTCCTATAGTTAATACATAGACGTTGTGTTCTATCCTTCTTTATAATAAATATTAGGGGTAACGCTACTAGTAATTCTAACTTACGTATTTATTACCTATTAAGGGCCTTCTTTAGGAATTCGCGTGTCTATTAGAGTTCTTTTTTACTCTAGCTATATAGTGGTCCGAAGGGTGGCGTTTTTCCCTCTTTAAGAACAATATAGTAATCTTAATATATATACTTAGAAAGGGCGTTGGCTCCTTTCTCTTCCTAAAATAAATAACTCTATTCTTTATATTTATTAGGGATATTAAGAGGTGTGCTATTCTTTTTATACTTACGCTTTATAACTTAGTAGTTTCTGCTAGCATCTACTAAGTTAATTTCGTGTTTATTAACTTCTAGTCGCAAGACTATATTATTAATAGCTCTCTTATTTACTATTATGCTTTATTAATGCATAGGCTTTACTTATAATATATAGTTATAGCGCTTAAAGGATAGCTCTTTCTTTTCTTAGTTAATTATAGGGTTATGCTTCCTTAACTAGTGTAATCTTAAAATTACCTCGTAATTAGCTTCCTTAATAATATTAAGGGTAATTAATTCCTAGTGTCTATAGATCGTAAGAGTGGTCTTAACCTCGTATTTAATTATTGCTTTACCGGGCATTAGCTATCTATTTACGACATAGATAGCATAGG
This sequence comes from Bimuria novae-zelandiae CBS 107.79, assembly GCA_010015655.1. Classification (NCBI taxonomy): domain Eukaryota; kingdom Fungi; phylum Ascomycota; class Dothideomycetes; order Pleosporales; family Didymosphaeriaceae; genus Bimuria; species Bimuria novae-zelandiae. The sequence continues at coordinate 121,800 of ML976784.1, forward strand.
GTATAGCCTTCTTACGCTTATAGAGTCTGGCTCTATTAAGTGCGTTCCTTAATATATAACTCTTTTATACTCTTAAGTCTAGTATAGCTTTTATTTATATTTCTTTAAGCTATACTAGTAGCTTAATTAATACCTAACTATTAGTAGCATTTACTTCTTTAAAGGCGTTTTCCCGCCTAAGCTAAGGTCTAAAAAAGATATTTTTTTTAGCTAGCTTTATAGGTTTAAGATATCCTTTATCTTTTTCCTAAGGCTATTACTAGGCCTTATTTAGGGAAACTTTACTATTTTCTTTCTTTATTACTATTTTAATTTTAAGGGTTATAGTTCCTTTTAGTATATAATTAAATCTATGCTTGTTTTTCTACTCCCTATGCTCCTTATAGTTAGGGTATAAATATATATACTATTTGTCTAATACGCATTTCTTATTAACTAGTAGTAATATTACTTAGTTTAGTACTTAGTTAAGATATAGGAAGTATCGTGTTTCGCGTTTATCTTAGAAGTAAATATTATAATAGGCGATAGGGTAGTTAAACTACTCTTATTTATATTGTTAGTATATTCGAGGAAAGCAGCTATATTCCTTAGCTTAGTAATAAATAGTATATTAATCTTCTTTATAAAGGGTCTATTAGATAATCTCATGCGTAGGGTTGCAGTGGTCTAGGTCGTATTTAGGTTTATAGTTTAGGTTTTTATTTAGGTACTTCTTTTTAGGGTCTTTATAGGCGTAGTAATAGTCTGCCATTTCTCGTGCTGCCTTACTAACTAGGTTAGGTTAGTAAGCGTAGAAGAATACTTCTATATAGTCTTATTATTTTATTACTATAAACCCAAAATCTCCTTCCCTTAGTGTTTTTTTAAAAAGTTAAAAACATTTATTGTCTTACTAGTAACTAGTTTATTCTAGCTAGGGTAAGGCGTAAGAAATTAAGGCATTAGTTCCTTCTCCTTCTCCTTTTCCTTCTTGTCTAAACCTTTATATGCATCCTTATAGAGTTATAAGTCTAGTAATTCTAATTGCTTAGATTCTTCGTCGTAGATATTAATCTATTTAATAGCGTTTACTACCTGCTATTCTTTGTTAATAGTTTCTTCTTTATTAACAATTAGTACGTTTAGCTGCATAATAATCTTGTTCTTAGATCTGCAGTTCCTGGCTATATAGCCTAGTTTGCCACATATAAAATATTTACGCGTCTTGGTCCCCTATCGTCGGGTTCTATCTAAGATACGTGGGTTAGGCTTTTAGAAGCCTATAGCCTTTCCTGTTCCCTTTTCTAGGTTGTTAAACTGGACATCTTCTATAGGTTAGGGCCTGTAGTAGTTACGTTACTATTATTAAGGTGCTTTTAGTAGCGCCCTATAGACTACAGGTGCCTATCGCCTAAAACTAGCGTTTTTTAGGTTCCTGCGGAACTCTTCTTGCAAGGCAAACCACTCCCTATTAATATAAATAGTCTCTTTATATAGTTCCTCTAAAGCCTTTATTTTTATACTATTATATAAAAGTTCCTCGCGCACGTTGCGTTTAAAGCCTTATTTATATATTATTTTAAAAGATTTATCCTCTTAGTTAAGTTACACTACGTACTTGCAGAACTTAGTTATATATTTAGCTATAAATTAGTATTAGCGAACTGTTTAGATTACTTATTTAGTAATAGCTAACGTGGTTCACCACCGAGCGGGCCAACCCCACCGAGCGGGCCAACTTTGCTAAATGCAGCCTACCTCCAGCTTATACTATAATGCCATCACAACATAACGCGCAACAACCTTATACTAAAAGCGCACTATAGCTTGCTATTTAAGCTATAATTAAAGATCGCGATAAGAGTAAAAGACGTGTTATTATAGCCTTTAGCATGCCTTAAATAATAGTATAATAATAACGCTAAGGAGCCCTCTCTCGACGCGATTGCGAGCCCAACTTAAAGAAGCTAACTAAGCTAGAGGAGGAGGCTCTAGTCTAACGTATACTTAAGCTTAACTAGCGAGGAATAGGTGTAACAAGGGATATAGTCTAAGATATAGCTAATAATCTACTTACTAAGCGCGGTAGATAGCCTATTAATAAGCACTAAATAGATAGGCTTAAGACGCGTATGCTAGAAATTAAGCTTTAAAGGAGCTATCTATATAATTATTAGCGAGCCCTAAACGAAGATCTACGTATTATAACGCCCTAGTTTAAGCTAGTTACTAATACTAAGGCTAAGTACGGTATCGCTAATAATAACACGTACAACTTCGACAAGACAGGCTTTATAATAGGGGTAATACAGGGTTAGATAGTCTTTACAGGCTCTAAGAAGCAAAGCAACCTAAAGAAGATTTAACTTAGTAACTATAAGTAAGTTACTAATATCTAGGATATTAGCGTTAAAGGCTAGGCTCTACTACCCTTTTTTATCTTCCCTAGTAAGGTTCTAATCACGTCCTAGTTCTATAATCTACCCCGAGACTAGGTTATTAAAGTTAGTCCTAATAGCTAGACGTTAAATAAGCTTAGCCTTACCTAGCTAAGGTACTTTAATACTTATACTAAGGCGCGTAGTTTAGGTGCACACTAGCTACTAATTATAAATAGCTACGAAAGCCACTACTTACACGAATTCTATAAATACTATAAGGAATAGAAGATTATTATTCTCTATATACCTTTACACTTATTACACCTCTTGTAGCCACGTAATATAGGTTATTTTTCGCCTTTAAAGCGGGCGTATAGTAATAAGATTAGTAGCTTAGCATAGTACAGCACTAAGTAAATTAAGAAGGAGACCTTTTTACTAGCCTTTAAAATAAATTTTAAAAAAGTAATAATAAAAGCGAACATCTGCGCAGGCTTTAGAAGCGCTAAATTAGTCTTATATAACCTAAAGGCGGTGTTATTAAAACTTAATGTAGTTCTTCGTACGCTAACTCCACCTAACGTAGAGGATACCCTATAGGAATTAAAAACACTAAGTAACCTCCGCGAGATAAAGGCTTAATTAACGCTAGTTTATAAGCGTGTATAAAAGTATAGAGATTTACTAGTTTCTCCGCTTTTTAGAGCTATTAAGCAGCTTAATAAAGGTGTTGCATTAATAGGGCACGAAATAGTATTAATATAATAAGAAATAGCAGGGCTTCGTAAGGCAGTAAAGATAGTAATAGAGGTAAAAAGTTAAAAGAGGAAGTATATTTAGGCAGCTAAGACACTTATAGTAAGAGAGGTAGTCGATTTAATAGCTAAAAAGGATAGTAGTGGGCAAAAGGAGGGTGAAGAGTCTGTAAAGAGAGTGCGTGGGCAGAGGCGCTGCGGACGTTGCGGCGAAGCTGGCTACAACGCTCGCACCTGCGCAGTAGAAATTATAGATATATCTAATAGTAATAAGTCTAAATAGTATTTCTATGTTCTGCGAATTATAGTAAATTATAGTGGTGTTGTAGGAGGCGCTTCGCAATAGACTGACTTTTAAAAAGTGGCCCGCTCGGTGGGGTTGGCCCGCTCGGTGGTGAACCACGTTATCTTATTAGTAATTCTAAATATTTATTAAAGGCATATTTTAAAGTTATTATAGTCTTTAATAATATTTATTATATTAGCGTGTTTATTAATATTCTCCTTATTTTTGTTATCGTGATCCATGTCTAAGTACTTAACTAAGTAAGAATAGATTTATTTTTTAGCGCTTTCTTATATATAGGTTATAGTAAAAATAACCTTCTTTTTATCTTTAAGGTCCTAGTTCTAGTTAAAGAAGTAGCGGTCTAACTGCAAGAGCTAGGTGTTAAGGAGAGTATAATTACTATTATATAAGTTAGGTTTGTGTGCCTTGTTCTTGCTATCCTCTATAGGGGTGACGTAGTTATCTAAAGCTATAGAAGAGGTAGGGGTCCTACTAGTATTTATATTAAGGATGTTTAAGATATTAAGATCCTAAAGGGGTGGCTAGTCCCTAAGGGGCTAAGGTTAGTTCTTAGGTAGGAATACTATTATAAGATAAGAGAGGATTGTAGTAATAGCTTACGCTTATTACTAGGGTGTTAGTATTAAAAGTATATATAATATAATTAAATTAATAAGGTTGCTTATTTAGATCCAAACAATAGATTAATAAATAGGTTAAACACGATAATAGGAGACTATCCTCGTGTCCCTATATATACATGACCTATCTTATAAATTCCAGGTATCCTAAGAATCCTAAAGTCCTATATACTAAGATACTTCTAGGACGCTTGATACTTTTAGGACGCGTGACATAGTCACGTGATCTATAGCTAAGTTAGGAATCTTAGCTAGTCGCATGGATAAGTGGCCATGCCCCGCCTCGCGTCATGTTAGGTCTTAACAGATCCTAACAGCTATTTCTTATTCCTTGGGGCTTTTTAAAGGCCCGTATTCTCGTACTATTAAAGTTACTTTTATATAGAAATTAAGTATATTATCTAACTAAGCTTACGCGACTCTTTATTATAGTATTCTTAATAGTAAAGCGTAATAGTTACTCTATTTTACGCTTATTTAATATACTAAGTACTAATATAAAGCTTTCTTATAATCTTACCTCGAGAGAAGACTCCCTATTAAATTACTTAAAAATAAGTATAGGATCTAGTAACAAGACACCTCTATACTTAAAATCTTTAGTAATTAATTACGGAATAGCTAACGTAGTCTAAGCCTTTTAAAGAATATAAAAAAGTCTCTTTTAGTAACTATTAATAATTCTTAGCTTTTATAAAAATAGGTATTAAGCTCGTTAAAGTAGGTAATTAAGAAAGACTTAAATATATACACTTTAAAATACTATAACGAATACGTTAAATCAGGGAAAATATAATGAACAAGATCTTATTTTAGTTATAATAATTAATAAAATCTATAGTAACGTAACACCTATAGCTGTGAAGAATTAAAAGTTAGTATACTTATTAAGCCTTTTTAGCTTTCTCTCTTATATAGTAATTAAATACCTATTAATGCTATTACAGGCCTATTTTGTTATTTAACTAGTTAGACGGAGATAAAGTAATATAGTCTTTATAGTATAAAGGAATAGTTTTTTTTATTTAACTTAGTTATAGGCTTTTAGCATTAGATTAATAAATTAATAATAAATTAATAGTACATCTGTCGACGTATATGTATATAATAATTAAGATCTACTTATAGCTACTATCTTATATAGATTACCGTACTTAGCAACTCTTATATAGAAGCTTGTTATAGAACCTTTTTAAGCGGCTAGTAATACTAAGGTGGAAGCTTTTCTTATTTATAATATAGTAATAATAAGGCTCTATACTATACTCCGTAATCTTTTTATATAAAAGCTTAAAATAAAGCTTATATGCTGCCTCTAAATTAGCGTTATTATAAGTACTACTAATTTTAGTTACCTAGCGTGATATTAAGGCGTTACTATTATACTTAATAAAGCAATTAACCTAGGACATACATATATTCTTTTAAGTAATACAAGACGTAAAGCTTTATATTATTTACTATATAAAAGGAAGTCTACATTTAGTAAAATAGTATATATAGCGTAGGAGCTTAAATTCCTATTATTAGCTAAGATTTTGCTAGTTATTGTACTATATTATACGTAACTAGGTATCGCATTTATACTAGTAACTTAACATAAATTAATTAATACTAAACTTAATAGTATATTCTTAATATATAAAACCTTCTCTTAGCTTGCGCGATTCGATTGCTTTATTTACAGCATTAATTAGTTCTATATTAGTAGAGATATGTCACGTTAAAAATGGGGCGCCGTATTAGTGCGCGTGCATGAGGTGACGGCGTGCATTAGCTGCTAAGACACTGTAATATTAAACTATTCTATAAATTATTTATATAAAAAACCTTCTCTTCGTTCTCGCGATTTAACTACTATAATTACTACAGTAATTAGATCTATATTAGTAGAGATACGGAGTGTTAAAGTTAAGGTGTTACATCGTGGGGTTTTGCATTAACTCACGTGTTGCACGACTGCCAAGATTAGATAATGTGTCCGTGCGCGTGATGCAAGGATTCGCGTAATGCACGCACAGCACTTTAAACACTCTATTAAAAATAAGGCTATAGAACTATCTATAATTAATATTATTATAAAATTTTCTAATAGGGTAATAAGTTAATAGCTATAATTTATTTATACTATTTAAATTTATTTAGAAGCTTAATATTATAGCCGCGACGTGTAGATTTAGTTAGGGTAGTAGATGCGCCCTCTAATGCTTCCCTAATATCTAGAGTAGTAATCACACGTTTCTAACGCTTTCTACTCTATATAAATGGCTGAGAGACCTTTCTCTTATCCTTTTAGGATAGTTATAGAGCTTTTTCTATGTTATAGGCAGACTTTTAGGCAGCGCGCTAAGCTACCTGTTTAGCTTTTTCCTTCTCCTTTGCCTTTTTAGCTGCCTCTCGCGTAGTACGCTTTTCCTACTATATTTTTTCCTTATATAGCTTAGCTACCTTCTTTAGCTTTACTATTTTTGCTTTTTAAAGCTATTACTTTTTTTTTCTTTTTTCTTTTTAATAAATTAATAAAGACATGCCTCCTTTAGCTTTTATAGTAATTCGAAGACTACTTTACTATACTACTCTGAACGCTATTAGAGATCTAGGGTTTTACTTTTCTTTTTACGCTTTTTTTTTGTAAATAGTGCCTGCTTAAGCCTATCTATCTTATGCTTAAGTAGCTTATTTTAGACTAATAGGTTGTAAAGTAATTAATAAAGTTTTTCTATATCTTAACTACCTTAATTTTTTATTATTAATTATATAAGCCTATCTATCTTTCTTTAGTTACAATTACTAAGTAATAATAAAAAGCTTTTTCTTAATTTTTAAGATCTAGTAAATCTATTAAGGATTTATTTAAGATTAGGTAATAATATACTTATTACTTCAAAAGAGCTAAGGATAGTTAATTTCTTAAAAGAGGCCTTTTACGTATTTTAGAATAAGGGGAAAAAGTTACCTTTTATAATAAAAGCTAGGCCTTAGCTTTTATAAAGGTATTATAATAGCTCTACTAAGTCAGCTATTAATAGAGGCTTAAATATTCGGCAAATTTCAAACATGCCACTGCTTGGCGTAATAATTTCCCATCTACCACTGTTTCAGATACACTACCACACACGTGACGTCAGTTCGTAAAATATCCCACATGCCACTGTTTCAATCCTATATGCCACAGCCCCTATCCTAAATGCCACTATTCTGTTAGTGGGCTTTGCGCTCCCCCAGTTGCTTTCGGACAGTAGACAAAAGTAGTTTTACACAAAAAGAGAGTCTATATTATAATATTATAGTTATATAGTGTTAGGTAGTAGGACTTCTTATTATTTGCGTTAGATTTAGCTACCTGCTAAAACTAGAATAGCTTATTACGCGTCTAACGCGATAAACAATTTAACGCGTTCTAACGCGAGATTAATACAAAAAATATTAGTCTACTATAATAGCATCCTCCTGGAATTTGCCTAGTACTCTATTTATTAGACAGATATTCGCGTCGATTAATAAAGCAAAAGAGTTAGTTCTTTACGTCATGGTAACCTAGAGGCTTTCATTCAAAGTAGCCTCCAGCGATCAGACGAGATTCCACGCCATTTGCCACTCGAGCGAGGAAACTAGATGCAAATTCTTCCTCCGGATCGCTTACATAAATCGATCTAATTAATTTAAGCTTTAGAAATTAGTCCCTTACACCTGCGATCTTAGCTCCTATTAAGATTAGAAAGTATTAAGATCTGCAAAGCTTATTGCCCACTAACAGGGAGATATAGTTAAGAGCGACTTTTAAACAAGGCCACGCTAGATCTAGGCTACTAAAAGACTTTAGCACTTAAATTAGATATTATACCTATAAGCATGGCGCGTAAAGAAGGAGATCTAAAAGAGTGCTTTTATAAATAAGACAAAGTCCTTCTAGCTTATCCTTCCATTCCTTCAGGCAATTACGGATAACGGGCTTGATACAGATATGGATCTGGAGGACGAAGGAAACTATGCTACTTTAAGGGCGAACGCTGCCATCTTAATAAATAATAATAGATCCTTTAAAAAGTGCTATGTGGCACTAAAGGCTTGTATTCATGCATTTTGGCACTCTTAACAGTTTATCTGTATTAATGGTGCCTATATAAAGTTAGATAAGAACCTGGTTCTCCTTGTTCTTACAACACTTGACGCCAACGAGGAAATCCTACCATTAATGTGGGGATTCGCCAGAAACGAGTCTAAAGAATTATGGCTTAGCTTTCTGCATGGCTTTAGAGAATACTTTCTAGGCAACCTCGATACTACTAAGAAAGAACGTAACGATTTTAAGCATCTTATAATCATCAGCGATCGAGCAAAAGGTCTAGTTCCAGCTATTAAAGAGGTTTTCCTAAAGGCTTTTTATTATTACTATACCTAACATCTTGCGGAGAATGTTAGAAACGAATTTAGAAGAAAGGTTAAGAAGATATTTAGAGCTACTTGTCTAGTTAAGTTAAAGGCTAAATTTAAAGCCTTTTTAGATTAGATCGAGTCGCTTTCTGTTCCTGCGCGTCACTATCTGGGTCAGATCAATATAAAGCACTACGCAACATCATATACACCACTAGTTAATTTCCTATAGTTTGGTTAAACATGTTCTAATATTTCCGAGTCGATAAATAACGCATGGATGATAAGTGGATCTATTAGAAAGTCTATTATTCTATTTAGACTAAGACTAAGCTATAGGAGGCTCGTAACTTACCAATTCTTTATTCACTCCATTATATATAGACATATATAATGCCGAAATTCTACAAAAGACGTTATAACCCCTAGAAAGACGAAAAGTATACTAACTTTACTATAGTATATTTCTAGAAAGAGCTTAAGGAGAGTAACTAGTACCTTATAACTCCTTAAGAGCGCGAGAATATAGTAGCTCTAGCATACTAAGCAAATCTAGGAGACTAGAACACTTATCTCGTTTAGCTTAAAGCTTAGAAATGCTCTTATCTCGCTTTTTAGGATCACAAAATTCCCTATAGACATGCGATTACTGTCTGTCGGTTCTTTAATGCTAAACCCGAGAACTATATCGCCAAGTTCTACGAGATATCTGAGTATCGTGAGCAGTATAGGTACTCTCTGTTACTAGTTTTACTAGACAATCTCGAACCTAATAGTATTACAAAGCCACCTCCTAACGCTCCCTTGCGAGGTCGCCCGGTCTAAAAGAGGATAAAGCGAAGGACGCGGGAGACGGAGACCTAGAGACTTAAAAATCTAGTATTATCTAATAGTCGGAAGGAGTAACAGGATAAGGCTTAAGACCAGTATTAATTAGGCGCAACATATTTCTAACAGCACCTAAATACATTAAATTATCCTAGTTAGATTGCACCTATCTAGCGCTGTCCCGAACAGGCTATACCTAATTAATAGGTATTAACTTAACTTCCTAATAAAACCGTATGCAGCCTATCTTTGATTTCCTAATTATCAGACTTAAGAGAGCACGGTACCTTATAGTAATAGATTAGAGCTATATAAGCGGACCTTAGAGAAATCGAGGCAATAAGAGAGCGTTACCAGGCTTAGGGGATTAGCGCTGCTAGACAAGCAGTAAATAGGAATAGAAACAATAAACAGGGTCAACCTTATAAAGCACAGGTATCTATAACAGAAGCAGAACATTCAATCTTGTGGTCCTTATCTCCTGAACCTCCAGTCCCCCAGCCAATTTTGGACCAGCAGCTACGGCCAAACGAGGATAAACAGCAAAGCAGCAGCGGCTCTTAAGGAAATCTAGCCACTTTACAAGTTATTTATATTAATTCTACTGTTACAAATAATACCTTTACGTTCGGTACATCTAGCCCTGTTCTAAATATCACTATTAATATCACATTAAGTCCACCAGGTAGAAACAAAAGGCCTGTGGCAAGTGGGGATGAAAAAGAGAGTAATATCTAAAGCGAAGAGCCTCTAGCCCTATTAACGCAATTAAGAAAAAGAGCTCGAACAGGCTAATTATAAGACTATAGATAGAGATTTAGATCTATTATAATATAATCTTTGACCTTTCCCTTTATGTAAAACTACTGCTGCCTTTGTCTGCTGTCCAAAAGCGTCTGGGGGAGGCGCGAAGCCTACTAATAGAACAGTAGCATCTAGGATAGAAACAGTGGCATGTGGGATATTTTACAAACTGACGTCACGTGTGTGGTAGTGTATCTGAAACAGTGGTAGATGGGAAATTATTACGCCAAGCAGTGGCATGTTTGAAATTTGCCGCTTAAATATTATAACGCTAAGTAGCTACAGTATATAAGTTAAATAAGTAGACAGGATACTAAGCACGATTTTATTTTAATTATAATAATTAATAAAGTTTATAACAATTAACAAAGTTTATAATAATATAAGATCTAACGTGTTTTATAAGCGAGCGGCCCATACAAGCGAGCGGCCCACCCCACCAACTCTTTATACCTTTACAGCAACCTATCTTAACAACACAATAAAATAATAGTATATAATTGCTATACTAGATTAAATAGTATCTATAATATCGTTCTTGCATGTTCGTATGTTATGGCTAGTCTTCTTGCAGCGGCTGCAGCGTGTTAAAGCCTGCTAATTAGCACCTAATCGCGCCTTATCTTAACGTATTTCTACCTTTATCTGCTACTTAATATCCTTTTAAGCGATAATCTTCTCTACTTCTGCCTTTGTTAAGGTACCCTGCCTCTAGATCTGTTTCTTTTTGCGCTATTTACGCGTTATAGTAGCCTTATTAGCCTTTTTAAGCCTCGCGATCCAATCGCGCATAAGCGTACTTTTGTAAGCTATTACCTTAGCGCCCTTTTTAAGCTAATTAAGCGCTGTAATAATAGAAGTAGGTAATAAGCTTTTATGCCTTTAAATCCTATTATAAATTAATATTAATTAAGCTTCTAGCTTACGCGCGTTACTTAGTGTTTTAGCTTCTTAAAGGGTAACCTTTAGTAGAGGCGGCGTCAGCGTACGAAGCTTAACATTAAGCTTTAATATCACCACCTCTAGGTCGTATAGGACTAGGCCAGCGCCTCGAAAGCTTGCGCAGATATTTTCCTTTATAATTAACTACTTATAGGCTACGCAGAAGGCTGGTAGGAACTCTAGCTTTGTAATATAGTTAATATAGTCGCGCATTAGGCTCTCGATCTAGCAGCTATACGCGCGCTTTAACGACGAAAAGTAGCTAACGTTAAGTAGCTATAAGAGGTGCAATAAATATAGTAATATATAAAAAGTATAGATATTATTCTCCTTGCAAAGCTCTTAAAATTCGAGTAAGTTATAGCTTTTATAGCTATTAAGTATAAGTAGCTAGCGCGCGCCTACCTTATACTTTACTATATACTTAATAAAGTACCTTAGCTACTCTACTCTAAGCTTATTAGTAGTCTAGCTATTATTACTAATAGCGAAAGCCTAGTCGCGCGGTATATTATCGTCCTGGTACTAGGTAGAGAGGTGATACTAGCTAGCGAAGATAATAAAGGGCGGGATTGCCTAGCTAGTAGCGCTAATTCTATAGATTACTATAGTCTACCTACAATTGCCTAGCTAGATAGCCTTTAGCCTGCCGCGTCTCTCTAAGCCTGTAATAACAAGCTAAGATAATATCTTGCCTATTATAAAACTAGTCTCGTTAAAGTTATAGGTATCCTTATTATAGATACTATAGGTAGCCTTTGTGCGCGCTACAAGCTCGAACTAAGCTCTAATAGTATCTAGATCCTTACATAGAGCTCTCTACCAATTATACAGTTAATTAAATCGTGTAGTAAGATAATCTATTCGCTTAACAAAGTTGCGTGGCCACTACTTGCTAACCTGTCTAGCGCCTCGCTTAGCGAGTAGCTTATCCGCTATATCTTACACAGCACTTAGCGTAGGCGGAAATCCTCGCGAATCTAAGTCAAGTATATGCCTAATAATTACCTCCTCTTCTATCTTAGTAAGCTTCTTTAATTTAGGCTAGTAATCGCGTCGCGTAGTAATTCTAGCGCGTTAGCGTTAGAGCATTATTTAAAAGATAGTAAATATATATGCTGCACCTCTTATAGACTAAATTTAGTTTTAATTAATAGCTAAGATTACAAGGTGTATATTAGCCTTAGCAAAGGCTAGTTAGGCCTGAATTAGGGGCGCCATAGTAGGTAGAAGTTTATGTGCTGCAAAAAGTTGGTGGGGTGGGCCGCTCGCTTGTATGGGCCGCTCGCTTATAAAACATGTTATAGCTATTTAAAATTAAAAGTTAATATAATTATTAAGTCTTCTCTTTTATATAGTAATTAAACACTTACTTTAGCTATATAAGCCTAATATTATTATTTATTTATTTAGTTAGAGGCTAATAAGTTAATAAAGACCTTATAATATCCTGCCTTAATATCCTCTACTTAGCTTAATTAGATGTCCTTGTTACTGGCCTTATAAATAAGGCTTAGTAGTAGAGCTAATCTATTAGCGCAGATATATGCTAGAAGCGTAATTTACGCGTAATTATTATTTTAGAAAGCTACTTTAACCTCCTTCTTCTCTTATATTTATCCACTAAATATCCTCTTTAATCTACTAATAATACTAATTAGGAGGCCTTTTTTATCTATATTATAAATATAATATAAATCTATATATTATTAATTAATCTTGCTATGTAAAAGGTAGAAATAAAGGTAATATTTATCTACTAAATTAGTTTTATAGTAATTACCATCTATACTAACGGTCTATTATAAGATAAGATAAATACTATATTAGTTAATAAAGTAGGTAACCTAGCTCTTACTAACTAGCTCTTTCGCTATTATAGAGGCAAAGTTCCGTATTATCTCTCTAGTAGGAGGTGTGTGTCTCTTTATAAGTCTTCTAATATATCGTACAAGCTCCTGCTCTTGCTATAGGGTGAGCTTTTATTAGTTGGCGATCTTTAACGCATGCGACTGTGTAACTGCGCGGTGCCGCCGCGATAGAGTTAAGCGCTTAACGCCATGCTTATTAGCTATTTTTGTATAACAGAGCTTATTGCTAGGATCTAGCGAGTCTATCGCTGCAAGCGCATCGTCAATCGGAGCCATATTGGTGGAGTTGTGTGGTGTGAAAGTTTGACATGTTTTCGGACCGAGCGTGCATCACGCGAATCGGTGCATCACGCGTACGGACACGTTACCGTACCGTGTCTTGGTGGTCAATGCACGTCGTAACTCAATGCACGCGCAACACTAACACACGCTATTTTTAACACCTAATAACTCTACTAGTGTAGATCTAGTTAAAGCTACAATTAGTGCTATTAAATTACTAAGACCTAAAGAAAATTTTATATATCTAAAATTAGCGCGTTAGTATAACGTTAAGTAATCTACGTTAAGCAGAAAGTATTAGGTTAAAACCTAGTCTTATATAGTTAAGAATAAGAACTACTAAAATTTCAACCTATAATAAGAAAAGGAGCTTTTATAATATATTAAACGTTTTACCAAACATAGTCTTTCTTTTACACGATAAATAATATAGAGCTTTACGTCTACTATTACCTAAAAGGATATTAGCTTATTATAGATTAATTAGTTTACAAGGCGCAACGCTAAATCCTTAATATTTTAATAAATAACTAGTATAAATAGTAAACGCTATAAAGCTAATTCTTTAGCTAAGTATAAGCTCTTTTTTAATCTTCTATAATAAAAAATTAAGTAGTATTAAATTAAGCCTTAGCGTACTTACAATGTAAATAAAAAAGGCATTCTAGTTAGCATTGCCTCCTGCTTAAAAAAGATCTTTAGTAGACCTTTTTATATAAGTAAACGCGTATAGTAATTAATTTAAAATAGTAGTTATAAATAAATTTTACTTATTACATATATGCGCTAATAGATCTGCCCTAGATATATTATTTATTTATTAGTCCACCTTTTAAAGCCTATAATTAAGCTAGGTAGAGGAAATTAATTCTTAATACTATATAGCATTTATCACCTTATTTACCTTTAGCTAGTTAAATAATTAGATAGGCCTAGTATAGCTAGAGTAGTGTTAAGGTCCCAAAGAGATAGCTAATCCCTAAGGGGCTAAGGTTGGTTCTCGGGCAGGAATACTAGTAGGACAGGAGAGGGTCGTAGTGATAGCCTGCGCTTGTCACTAGGGCGTTAGTATTAAAGGTGTGTACAGCATAATTAAATCAACAAGGTTACTTAGTCAGATCCAAACGATAGATTGATAAACAAGTTAAACACGAATGCTATAAGGGTATTCGTGTGGGTTTATATATATAAGGATTTCTGTACTATCCAAGGTCTTGTTGCCATCCATGGCTGGTGTCGCCATCCATGGCTAGTGTTGTCTTGGCTGGATGGTACATCACGTGACCGGTGTCGCCATCCATAGCTGGTGTTATCTTGGCTGGATGGTACATCACGTGACCTCGGTTGCGCAACCCCGCTGGGTGTCACCTCCACTGAAGGCCCGTTGGTCCTCCGCGTCCCATACATGTTCAGATCCTAACATTACCTCCCCTCTTCTAGATAGCGTCCTTGGTATCCTCGTTCCGCGCCCCCTGGCTGTAGATACGGTCATCGCATATAAATACCTGCGTGAGTCGCTGTTTTCGCGTTCTGGCCTTAGTGCCTTCCTGACCATGCCTAAGGATCCTAAGCCCCGCAAAGCGCGCGCGCCTTGTAAGAAGACTTTAACCTAAGAACGGCGTGATTGTATTTGTCGTGTTAAAGGGAGTAGTAGAGAGATGCCTTTCCGCTGCAACCGCTGCGAAAAGCTGAATATTTGTTGTTTCGTGGATACTGCGTCTGGTCGTTGTGCTGGTTGTATCGCTGCACGGAGCGAGTGTGAACTGTTTGTTCCTGAAGAGGATTAGGAGAAGGTAGAGGATAAAGAGCGTGAAAAGCGATTAGAGTTAGCTCGCGCTGAGGAAGCTGTTGCTTGCAATAGACGTGAGCTTTTTAAGTTAGAGAGTCGTAAGAAACTATTCGCGCGTCGAGATAGGAAATTGCTAGATGCCTAGGATAAGGTGCAAGAGACGGAGAGCTTAAGTGCGGATGCTCCGTTCCCAAACAATTTCCTCGCTGATCCGGGCTGGTCACAGGCCAACAATCTTCTTCTTAATCCACCGATGGATCTTCTTCTTAACAAGTTCTTAACTGGTTCTCCTTTAATCGTTTCTGGTTCCTTCTCGTGGTCTGACGATGGTATTGTGCCAACATTTAGCAACAGTTATTAAGGTTTATTTCTAGTTCCTATGTGTCTTCTAAGTGTGGATATCCTTTCCACTTAATTAAGTAGGTTCGTGGCTAATCCGTGTATTATAGTATCTTCTTAATTTTGAATTCGGTTTCCTCCTCTAGCTGGTAATAGAAGGTGGTTTCGACTAGTGTTTTAAGGTCTGCTAGTTCTAATTAATCTATATAGAATACCGGATGTATCTTAGCGTCTGGTGGTAATTCTAATTAGTAGTTAACTAGTAATATTTATTCAGAAATAAAAAATAGTCTAACCTTCATATAATCTAGTTTCTTATGCTTTATCTTCTAAGTTCAAAGATTTTTCGTAAGCAGGTATGCTTTATCCCCCTTCTTTAGCTAAGGTGCCGTTTTTCTTTTTCGGTTCGTATAGGAAATGCTTTGCTATTAAGCTTTCTCGAGGTTTTCTCGGAGTTATTAATGTATTTCTTTCATTTTTATAGCCGTGTTGATGGCTTCTTCCGTTCTAATAGTAGTAGGAAATATTTAATTAAAGAGATGTAGATGTCTTCCGTAGTTTGCATAGAATGGTGTATATCTAGTTACTACTAATATCTTATTATTATATGCTAATTATGCTATTAGTAATAGAGAAATCTAGTTATTTTTCTAGTTATTGCAGTAGATGCGTAGGTACGTTTCCATTATTTAATTTGTACGTTCTGTTTGTCCGTCTGTCTGTGGGTGGTAGGCTGTTAATAGTTTTCGTTTTATTCTAATAAGTGCCATAAGTATTGTCTAGTAGTTTAAAGTAAAGAGCTTGTCTCTATCGCTAATAATTGTCTTTAGAATGCCATGATGTCGTATAAGTCGGTCTAAGATAAGGAATGCTAGTTCCGTTACTGTTATTGTCTTTTTGCATAGTAGTAGTTCTATATATTTAGTAAATCTGCACACGATTACCAGTATTATGTTATAGCTTACTCTGTTTGTAGGGTCTTTTAATTTTGGCAATTCTGTGACAAAGTCCATTGCGATGTCTTCCCATGGTACTATAGGTATCTGGATGGCTTGCATCTCTCTGTACTTAAGATGTGTTGTGTATTTATTACGTTAGCATTCTGCACATTTGCGTATATAGGTTGCTACTACTTCCTTAATTCCTTTAAAGCTATAGTTCCTCTAAATTAGTTCTATCGTTTTTTTAATTCCAGGGTGTCCGTATACAAGGTCGTCGTGGTATTATCGTATAACCTCCATCTGTTGTTCCTTAGGTACTTTTCGTGTGAGTACAAGGAGTTGATTAAGTTCTACTATAGGTTCTAAAGAACCGTTAGGATGTTATTTTAGTATTACGAAGTAGGTTTTAACTTTATCCCTTATAAAATCGTGTTGTCAGCTAAGTGCGTCTGCTCGTCCATTTTCTTTACTAGGTGTGTATACGATCTTGAATTTGTATTATCTAAGCGTTTCTAACCATCTTGCCTGCCTTAGCGTAAGTTCCTTCGTAGTCGTAAAGCGTGTAAGGTTCTTATAGTCCGTAAAGATCTTAAGTGTAGAGTAGCTAAGAGCGTAGATTCTCTAGTGCTTTAGTGTTTTAATAATTGCGTATAGTTCTTTATCGTGTACGTTATATCGTGCTTCCGTGTTAGTAAACTTGCATAAGTAATATGCAATAGGGTGCTATTTGCTATCTTTCTCTTATTTTGTGCAGGCACCTATTGCAAGGTCGCTTGCGTTCGTTTCGATTTATAGTGGTTTTTCATCCCTAAAGTGGATAAGTACTAGTGGCATAATATATGCAGTTTTTAAGAGTTAGAACGACATTCTACACTTTATAGTCTATACAAATGGTGTGTCCTTTCTTGTAAGGTTTATAAGTAGTATCGTAATCCTTGCATAGTCCTTAATAAATTATTAATTAAATCTATAGAATCCTAAGAATTCTTAGATGTTCTTCGCCGTTTTTAGTATTAGCTAGCTCTTAATGCATTTAATCTTGTTAGATGCGACTTTAATTCCTTCTATGCTAATAACGTGTCCTAGGAATTTAAGTCGTGTTACGTGCTATTTACACTTCTTTAGCTTAATTCTAAGGTGTGCCTTGTCTAATACTGTTAACACCGTCTGTACATGCAGAACATAATCTGAATCGTTCTTAGAGTAAACAAGTATATCGTCCATGTATGCGATAACAAATATATCTAGATAGTTACAGAATACGTGGTTAATTAGTGCTTAGAAGTTTGCTGGTGCGTTAGTAAGTCTAAAAGGTATAACTATATATTTAAATAGTCTATAGCGTGACCTAAACGCTGTCTTCCACTCGTCACCTTCCTTAATTTATATAAGGTAGTATCCATCTCGTAAATCTATTAGTGTAAAACGTTTGGCTCTTAAGAGTTGGTCTCTTAATTCTAAGATATTTAGTAGTAGGTATTGATTTTTAATCGTCATGTTGTTAATCTTCTAATAGTTAACACATAGTCGTAGTGTGCCGTCTTTCTTTATAATAAATATAAAAGGGCTAGCTGCTAGTAACTTTAATAGTCGTATGTATCCTTTCGCGAGATTTGTCTCGATGAATTCTTTCTCTTGTTAGAGTTCTTTTCTAGTCTTGCTATATAGTGGTCTAAAGGGTGGCGTTTTCCCTTCTACTAGGTCTATCGCTAGATCCTAGGGTTGATGTTCTGGAAGGTTTGCTTTTCCTTCTCTCTCGGTGAACATATAATTCCATGCTCGATAGCATTCCGGAATTTTATGGTTTGTGCTTTCATCCATCTTCTTGCGCTCTGTGACCTGGTGGTTTCTACTAGCGTCTGCCAAGGGTTTCTTCCGTTTTTCGACTGTCCGTCGCGAGACTATAGTGTTGATAGCTCTCTTATTTACTATTATGCTCTGTTAATGCGTAGGCTTTGCTTACAATACACAGTTGTAGCGCTTAAAGGATAGCTTTTTTCTCTCTTAGTTAATCGTAAGATTATGCTTCCTTAACTAGGGTAGTCCTAAAATTACGTCGTGATTAGCTTCCTTAATAATGTCGAGGGTAATTAATTCCTAGTGTCTATAGATCGTAAGGGTAGTTTCGACCTCGTATTCAATTATTGCTTTGCCAGGCATTAGCTATCTATTCGCGATATAGATAGCATAGGGCATGGCCTTCTTACGCTTATAGAGTCCCGCTCTATTAAGTGCTTTTCTTAACACATAACTTTCCTGTGCTCCTGAGTCTAGTATGGCTTTTATCTATGTTTCTTTAAGCTATACTGGTAGCTTAATTAATACTTAACTATTTATAGCATTTAGTTCTCTGAAGGCGTCTTCCCTCCTAAGCCTAGGTCTAAAAAAGACATCTTTTCTATAGGTGGCTTTATAGGATTAAGGTGTCCTTCCTTCTTCTTCTCCTGAGGCTACTGCTAGGCCTTTTCTAGGAGAGCTTCACCGTCTTCTTCCTTTATTACCGTTTTAATCCTAAGGGTTATAGTCCCTTTTAGTATGCAATTAAACCCATGCTTTTCTTTTTTCTCTTTGTGTTCCTTATAATTAGGGTGTAAGCATGTTTGCTATTTGTTAGATGCGCATTTTCCGTTAACTAGTAGTAATATTACTTAGTTTAGCGCTTAGTTAAGGTGTAAAAAGTATCGCGTTTTGCGCTTGTCCTAGAGGTAAACGTTACAATAGGTAATAGGGTAGTTAAACCACTCCTATCTGCATTGTTAGTACGTTTAGGGAAAGTAACTGTATTCCTTAGCTTAGTAATAAATAGTACATTAGTCTTCTCTATAGAGGGTCTATCGTATAGTCTCATGCGTAGGGTTACGGTGGTCTAGGTCGTACTATAGTTCGTAGTTCGGGCTTTCGTTTAGGTATTTCTTCTTAGGGTCTTTGTAGGCGTAGCGGTGGTCCGCCATTTCTTGTGCCACTTTACTAACTAGGTCAGGTTAGTAAGCGTGAAAAAATGCTTTTGCGTAGTCTTATTATTCTATTGCCGTAAACCTAAAATCTCCTTCTCGAGGTTGGTGTTTTTCTAAGAAGTTAAAAACATTCGTTGTCTTACTAGTAATAGGTTTGCTCTAGCTAGGGTGAGGTATAAGAGATTAAGGTATTAGTTCCTTCTCCTTTCCTTTATCGTCTAAACTTTCGTGTGCATCCTCGTAGAGTCGTAAGTTAGGTAATTCTAATTACTCTAAGTCTTTATCGTGGATGTTAATTTACTTAATAGCGTCTATTACCTACTATTCTTTATTGGTTGCGTCTGCATCTGCGATAGATAGTACGTTTAACTATCTAATAACCTTGTTCTTAGATCTGCAGTTCCTGGCGATGTGGCCTGGTTTACTATATGTAAAGCATTTACGCGTCTCGGTCCCCTATCGTCGGGTTCTATCTAAGATACGTTAGTTAGGCTTTTGGAAGCCTATAGCCCTTCCTGTTCCCTTTTCTAGGTTGTTAAACTAGATATCTTTTATAGGTTAGGGTCCGTAGTAGTTGCGTTACTGGCGTTAAGGTACTTTTAGTAGCGCCCTATAGACTACAGGTGCCTGTCGTCTAAAACTGGCGTTTTTTAGGTTCTTGCGGAATTCTTCCTGCAAAGCGAACCATTCCCTATTAATGCGAATAGTCTCTTTGTACAGTTCTTCTAAGGTCTCTATCTTTATACTACTACGCAGGAGTTCTTCGCGCACACTGCGTTTAAGGCCTTATTTATATATTATCTTAAGAGATTTATCCTCCTAGTCAAGTTACACTACATACTTGCGAAACTCGGCCGTGTATTTAGCTACAGATTAGTGTTGGCGAACTATTTAGATTACTTGTCCAGCGATAGCTATTTTGTTAGTAATTCTAAATATTTATTAAAAGTATATCTTAAAGTTGTCGTAGTCCTTAATAATGTTAATTACATTAGCATGCTTATTAATATACTCCTTATCTTCGTTATCGTGGTCCATGTCTAAGTACTTAACTAAGTAGGGATAAATCTATTCTTCAGCGCTTCCTTGCATGTAGGTCGTAGTAAAAATAACCTTCTTTTTATCTTTAAGGTCTTAGTTCTAGTCGAAGAAATAGAGGTCTAGCTGTAAGAGCTAGATATCGAGGAGGGTACGATTACCATTATACAAGTTAGGTTTATGTGCCTTGTTCTTGCCATCCCCTATAGGGGTGACATGGTTGTCCGAAGCCATGGAAGAGATAGGGGTCCTATTAGTATTTATGTTAAGGGTGTTTAAAATGTTAAGGTCCCAAAGAGATAGCTAATCCCTAAGGGGCTAAGGTTGGTTCTCGGGCAGGAATACTAGTAGGACAGGAGAGGGTCGTAGTAATAGCCTACGTTTGTCA